>JAODJX010000020.1:9106734-9116872 GCA_026776945.1 Isichthys henryi
TTGGCAAATTTTCCTTGTTTTTTTTTTTTTTGTTTTTAATGCTGCCTGTTACCCCCTGCCAAAACCTCAAATTTAAACCCCCGCGGTAACGGAATAGGCCCCATTGCCCCGTTGGGGGGCCCCCCCCCCCCCCCCCCAGCACCTGAGATGCACTCGTCAGTTTCACTAACTACACATAGCTTAGCCAGAGACAGCGTGGGAAGTGGCCTCACTCTGTTCCTTCCTCGGGGGGTGTACACCATGTCACAGCACCCAAAAGGAAATAGATGATTGTAACGTTTTAGGTTTGTGCTCCTGGATGTGATTCATCATTCATTAAATTGCCACGTTGACTGTGCCGTCGTACATGACAGTGTCTGACTAAGGTCAGTAGTTCCTTGTTAACCAGATTTTTCTAGAAGTTTTTTTTTTTAACAACTCGCGAGGGAAGGTAGATTTAATGTGACCCTTGGTTTAAAAAAAATTGATTGTGAAATCATGAATGCCACAGCACTGCACACCTAACAGTGTTGTTTAGCCTTTTATAATGTGCATATCAATTGACCTTCTGATTTGCTGGGCAGGAGAATAGATGCAGAAACTTTTAGATGTTTTTATTCCCCTCCATGCATGTGAAAACAATCAGTGGACTAATTGTGAGTCAACCTTTTTTTTAAAGGTTTTATTTAATCCAGCAATCAGGTTTAAATAGGGCAGAATGGTGTTTGTGGTGTTCATGTTCGGTTTTGATACATATTTAAAGAAGCACTTTATGTTTTTAATTCTCTCTTCTTAGCTCTTACTCAGTTGTAAGTTGATTGTGAATATTAGTCGTCAGATTGTTTCTCAGTGGGCCTGGAAGATGTACAGCAGTAACACGCCAATTCCCGGAGTCTAGGATAGGATAAACGACAGCACAGCACCACCTGTATATACTGTAAATTATTTATTGACCAAGTAAAGTCTTGTCTATTTGTTTTTTTGAATACTTGTCCTTTGTCTTATTTGTCTGTACACTTTCTATACTGCCAAAGATGTGCACAAAATACTTAAGATACTAGTAATACGAAAAGTGGTATTGAAGCCAGTGACATCTTAGTGCCTGTCTGAAGAATTAAATAGAAATGTAATAATTATATTTATTAATAAGTCAAAGGGGACTTGTGTATGGCTGGCATGACAAAGTATACAGTGGTACAAGATGTCGTTCCCCCCAGACCATGATGCAACATAAGACGGGGGGGGCTGTATGTACACAATTACAAGGGTAAAGTGCAGATTAACACATGGTACACATGACATGATAGGAGGGCAGATATAAGCCATATATTATAATAATAGTAATAGTTACTAGTCAACCCACTTTGAAATATGTTAAACATAAACATTCCAACTCACCTTCCAACAGGGGTGGGGAACCTGTTCCATGGAGGGGCTGATGTGCGTGCGGGTTTTTGGGATGTCCTCTCAATCAGCCAATAACAGTCCCCGGGACTGGAGTTAAGAAGCTGTTTTTTTATTGATTGATTGCGAGGCCATCCCAAAAACCCACATTGGTCCTCAAGGGATCTCCTACCTTCTAAGATGGCATAAATTGGTTTTCTAAAGAATTAAATGACCATATGATAAGTCAGTGTTTCCCAACCCAGTCCTCGGAGACCCGCAAACAGTCCATGATTTTGCTCCTACCAGAAGCTGGAAGGGAGTAAAACCGTGGACCGTCTGTCGGTCGGGAAACACTGTGACAGGTGCGTTTCGATGGTATGATGTAATCCTATTCTTAACCAGTTTATTACAGTCTAAATCTATCCACCACTCACATTTTCCTGTTCATGTCTTGACGCTCTTGTCTCCAGCCAGACTAGTTTGTGTTGGTGTTTGAGTTCACACTGCTCTGTAACGGAACTCCAGCAATGAGCAGATTCTTGCCAACAGCAGCCTGCCCCCTGCACACACCTGACTGTCCAGCAGGGGCCCACACTTGTGGAGCATTTTGCAATCACTATACCTGATCTTGATGCCTTTAAAAATAGATTCCATGGCTCAGTATCAGAGCCTTAGTACTGTACTCTCATTGTTGTAGTACAGCTGTTGCTATTATCTTATGAACAAGCTTGCAATTAAGCGTATATCCATTTTAGGAGTTCAGTGAACCACTGTTACTCCTGATATATTATAGACTACCTGGTTACTATACTGCCAAATTCACCTTTATAGTCATTCAGTATTAATGTTTGGCAAACTCCATCTCACCAGTTTCGGACATTATTTGATGACTTTGCATAGACCTCAGCGCCTTTTCAAACTAATACAGGAATTCTAAACCTACTTTAACATACAGAATGAATAGTTTGGCCAAGTCATGAAAACTTTTAGTCTTAACAAGAAGAACAATCAACAAAATCCAATGTTAAGCTCTAAGGTCAGACGCAGGAGTCGGGACAGTTTAGATTTGACTTGATAATGTCTGATGATCCACATTTTCTTTACTGGTTAAATAAGCCACATTATTCCTAATCAAATTAAAGTAATTATCAAGGTTTACCACTCAAAAGCAGCTGCCATCCCACTGATCCCATTTCCCAAGTCTTCTCTGGACATGTAAGGTAAACAGGATTACAGGGTTGGGTCAGAGTGCCACCTGGTGGAGGAGAAATGCAACGTCATCCCTAGTGAGAAATAAAAACGGCTGCGCCGGTGCCATTTAAATTTACTATAGCAAATCTACCGATTCACTAATTTACCGCATCATAATTCATATGCATATTTATTCATGTAACTACATGAATGCTTTAAAATAACTTCCAGGTAATATATATTTTTTAAATGTAGGTTAAATCATGGAATTATACATACTGTACGTACTGTGGTTCTAAATGGAGGTGGAGCCTACATACCACGGATTGTTATTCTTAAGGGTGCTGTGCAGGTATCATGTTCTAATGGTAAATAAGACCGATACTAAAATGTTTTATTGTCATAGCTGTAGTGCTTTAAAATTTACATTCATCCATTTCCCAAGTACTTACCTGGTCAGGATTGTGGGGGGTGGGAGTGGAGATTATCCCAAGTAGCACGGGGCACAAGTATAGGGGTTCACCCTGGGTGGGATAGAAGCTGATCGCAGGGCACGCACACACGCTATGGGCAACTGTGCCAAAATTAGGCAAAATTCATCAGACTGCAAAACTCCACACGTATGGAGTGTGATTGAAATCCCAAACCCTGAAGTGTAAGGTGACTGCTATACACTGAGCCACTCAAAAAGTTGATAAATACACAGCAATAGTCATAACTGTGTTTCAGAGTGGCGTGTGGAACCCACTTTTTCAGTGAATTCAACAGTTAGCAGAAATCAGTCATGACTTTCCATTAACCCACCCATGAAGCAGACATCTTGTGTCCATTTTCTGTACCTATCTGTCCGATGTGGGGATCCAGAGCCAATCCAGGAGGCTAAGGCAAGGAATAACACAAAATAGGGTGCCAGCCCATGGCAAGGTGCACACACACACACACCAAATGGGGACCTGAAGAAGTGTCCCCAAAAGTAAGGAGGTTTCAGGTTTTACCGAACTTTGGACAGACGGACGGACCCTGCCCCATGCAGGTCCGTCCGTCCGTCCGTCAGCCAGGGTCGCCCTGCATCACCTGTGTGGCATGCAGCCCGAGCCTCACACCATCCCGCTTTAGCGCCCGTTGTGACGGACGGACAGACGGACGGACGGACACACACACACTCTTATTTAAGGACAATCTGGTAGCTCCAAGTTACCTCAGCATGTTTTTGGATTGTTGGGGGTAACCGCAGGAAAGATGCAAAGCCAACACACATGGAGCTGGGGGAGAGACTCGAACACTGCAGCACCGTACCGCCCACAGCAGGAAATCTGACAACCCTAAACTTATTGTTTATTAAAATGAAACAAATAACCACTGAACCACAGGAAATCCCAAATTTGATCAGGGTGAAGTACATCATTATATAAACAAATATCCTGGATGTTACTAAACTCTTGTCAAACTTAGCTGGAATTGTAACACCATCTTCATGAAGTGTCCATGTACTGTACATGTAGAAATGTAAAGCAGACTGGAGTGCAGGGACATAGCAAACTTTATAAATGTAACAAACTTCCTTAATAAATGCTTAACAATGATTTTTTTCCCCCCACACAATGAGTAGCTAGTTGGACTCCCACAGCCCACAGTATCTCTTAAAATGTCATTGAAAGTGCTGCTTTGCCTATCCCTGGCATGTGTGGCCAACCCAGACCAGCAGACAAAAGAATTATGGGAAGAGAATGTCTTGAATGCTACCAACCAATTTCCTGAAAAGTGTCTTTGAGAAGTGTCTGCCAGCTGTAGCAGAAGAGGATTCTGGGTAGTAGCTATGTGTGAATACCACAGATGCCAGGAAGCCTACAACCGTTCATGTCAATCATACATGTAATATAATGAACACTGACTGCACTGAGGCATGAATAAGAAATGACACCAGCTAAGTGGGACCCACAGACATGTTAGCGTAGGATTCCCTCAGTCTGGTCCAGGAGGCCCAGCATCCAACACGGTGTGTAGATTCCCCCGTTCAAACACACCTACTAAACCTGGTAACTAGCTGAATAAGACGTATGGGAAATCTACAAACTGTTGAATTCTGGCGCTCGAGGTCCGGACCTGGGCACTGCTAGGTTAGCATCTGGTCAGACTGGTGCTGCCACTTTAGGACAGAGGGAAGATTCACACACTTCTGTGAAGAGTTCAGAAGATGGTCACCGCTCATTTGAATGAATTTGACTCATAGAACATACTAATGACTTCATGACCAAAACTCAGATCCTTATCTATAAACCAAAAGAACCAAAAACATTTTTAATAGGATGGGAAACTGAACAATATTTACATTAAGTTTTGCTATAGCAATTGCCTTTCCAGGTGTGTATTCAGCTTTCACTAGCATGGCATCTCCCCCGTTCGCACTCGCATGTCAGTCTGTGCAGACACCTGAGGACAGCCAGGGTCGCCCTGCATCACCTGTGTGGCATGCAGCCCGAGCCTCACACCATCCCGCTTTAGCGCCACGCGTTCACGTGCTACACCTGCAGGCGGCATGCACTCCCCACTTCCGCACAGATCTGCACACAGACAGAATGGCACACACATGATCTTACCAGTTTATTTAAAGGTATAATTCACCTGTATTCAAAAAGGATTCAGGAACACTTTCACCGTTTAAGTTGTGATGTTACAAAATACTTACAAAGAAAGGAACATCCAATATTACTGTAGAATACTGTACTTTTAGTGCAGGAGCGGCTGCAGGTACCTTCTGTACTGACCGTAGAAATAAAGCGCATCAAAGCAGCCTCCCAATCGCTCTGACAGGGACAGCCATCATGACACCTTAAGTCTTTAGTGTTTAAATATTTTTTACAAGGCCTGTGTTCACTTTAAATACTGGTTATTGCGAAAACAAAATTCAGCTTTAGCAGAGAACATCTGGACTTGGCGTTGGCTATTCACAGAACAGCTTAAGTTCATACAGCTTGATTTCTGATGCTCGTATGACCAATTCTGGGGTTGGCAAGAGGATTCATGGTGAAAGCTCTCCAGGATGGTCTAAGGAGCAGTTGAGGCCACCTGGCAACTCGTCCTGATCCCTGGGATGATAAAAAGCACGGCACCTGCAGAGTCTCCAGAACGCCACAGGTGTCTGCAGCGGACAGCCTGAGCCAGTCATGGCGCTGAGCCTGGGGGGGGGGGGGGCAGGCCAGCGAGGGCATGCTCTGCCCTCAGCATATAGACAGACCTCAGATTATTCCGAAACGACAACAAAACAAACTTTACAAAAAAAAATGTGGCTTTGGGAAAACTTTCCCCAGCTTTCTGTATCTTTCAAAAATAAGCCAAGTTTCTGAGGCACTTCCATATTCCCAGACTCCTCAAACATACCCTCAGTCCATGGGACTAAACACACCTTAGTCTGTTTATTTGACACTTTTTGATATCCCCAAGAATATTAACCCTGCCCCACATCTGTCTTTGCCCCCTGTCCCGCTGTAAAAAATAAAAATGAAAAGATGAGGTGGTTGCTGGTAAACAGGAGTCTGTTTTGTTTTTTCCACCTGCAAAGTCCAACCGGGCAGAGAACAAGATGGCGGAAACAGGACTTGCCTCCCCTAGCAGCATGTGTCGCCCCCTAGTCTCCGCTCCTGCACCCTGCGTGCACTCAGTCACGCTACTTTCCACCTGGGGGCCACGCATTTCATGTCTTGCGGGCATTCCAGCTGAATTCTGCGGCATTTTTCTGCTCTGCGGTCCTTTCCTGGGGTGAGCGTGTGTCCAGTGGGGACTTCTGGGCTTGTGGCGAGCGCGGGTCCAGCAGCGGGGGGGGCATGTAGTCCCCAGACTTGTCGGGGTGAAAGGGTCGGTAGTGTTCCGGTGTCACCGGACCATGGTGCTCGGGCATCCTCCGGTAGTCCGGCACGTGGCTGCCGCCCTGGTGGTAGTTCTGAGAACGGAAGTCGTCCACGCGCCGCCTCTTCGGGTCCGAGTGCCTGAGAGGAGGCGAGACTGTCACTCACATGACAGGACGCGGTTTCTCCGTGGTAGACTCGCCTCAGCCAGAAGCTCACCTATCATAGTAGTCGCGGTGGCCCCTGTGGTCACGGTCGTTGCCGTACTGCTCGTAGGGCCGCTTGCGGTAGTTGCCCGAGCTCCTGTAGGCATCCCCGTGCAGCCGCCGGTCACCGTAGTGATGATCCTTGTATCGGTGCTGCTCATAGGGGTGGTGCCGATCAGCCTGCCATGACTGGTTGCTAGGATATGGGTACTTACGGTCTCGCTGCCAGTCTCCCCGATCTGTTGTGGGGGGTGAAAGGAGAGAAGAGCTCAGGACAGGGGGAACTAACTTACTGCTCAGACGGTGAATGGATGGACGGACGGACGGATGCTGGCAGCCCCACGAGTGGAATGAAGCCGCCACACTCACTGTCACTGGGGAAGTGCCTCTTGTTCGGCGGCATGTACGGGTCCCTGTGGTGACCGTGGGGGGGGGGCTGCGGGGGGTGGGGCAAGGGCGCATGTGACTTTGGGGAAGGCTGGGCGACCGTGGAGTCCCGACTGGAGCTGGAAGGCTCCGGCCTGAAGGGCTTCTTCCTCACAGAGGCGTCCTCCTTCTTCTTCTGTTCCTTCTGAAATTAGAGTGTGTGGTTTAGCAAAGGGGGGGCAGGAAGCACACCGGCAGTGGCCAGCAGGAGGTGCACCTACCTCCTCTTCCTGTGACCGCTTCTTCTGAGCCATTTTGTACAGCTTGTATAATTTCTTTGCGCCGAACTCTGTGAACTTCGACACAAAAATCCAGAGGTTCCTGCCACACAACACGGGACATTCCGGCAGTAAGGGACACAGCTGGGCAAGACGCCGAGAAGCATCAGGATCACACAGGACACGGGAGCCTCGATGGGCTGGCCTGTCACAGAAAGGTACCTGCGCCAGGCCATGGCGTGCTCGGCATCGTTGTAAGCCTTCAGGCACTCGGTGATGCGATCCCCGATCTTCAACAGGCAACTGCGGGTGTGCTGCAGCTGCTCCTGAACTGACAGGCCCTCGTCGGGCTTGTCCAGCTGCTTCAGGGCCTTCTTCACAGGCCTCATGCGCTCTTTGCACTGTAGGCCAACAGGAAGCAACACTGAGCCACTTTCACCACTTTGTACAACATACCTGGTTTTATATATTTGCCTAATTAATTTGCCATTTTACTGATTGGTACACAGTCTGTTAGTTACTCATTGCTGCCCCCTGTCTAGAGAACACCGTGTCTGCATGCCGATCCTTCCTCCCAGACTCACGATGCTGAATGTCTCCTGGTCAAGCTCATCATCCTCATCGCCAATGGGCACCGGCTCACTGCCTGCCGTGATGTGCACCGGACCTTGGGGTGGTTTCCCTTTGGTGCCCGCCTTGCCCTGGGGAAGGGGTACGGTGGCATGAAACCCGCGGCAGCCAAACCGAGACCAACACCGAAACCAAAACGAAAAAAACCAAACGGAGAAGCTTCTCCTCATCAGATACCTTTTCTTTTTTTGGCTTGGAGTGCTTTTTCTCCTTATCTCCATCCTTTTCTTTCTTCGGAGTCCCCTGCTTTTCTTTATTCTCTTTGTTGTCCTTCTTTTTCTGTTTCTTCTTTGTGGGGGACTTCTCTGTTCCATCATCCTGGGGGTGGGAGACAGATGTAAGCCTCACAGTGGTATGCGGCATACGGGGCTCTGCTCGCCAGTGCCCTCTGCTGCTCACCTTCACCTCCCCTTCCTCGGAGGGGTGGTCGGAAAGGCGTGGGGAAGACACATCATTACCCTGCTCATCCTTGGAGGATTTGGCATCCTTCTTGTTGCGAGGTTTCTTCTTCTTCACCTGGCTCTGTTGGGACGGCAGGCCGACAATAAGCGAATTTTTGTCCAGGAAGGAACACAGAGTAAAAACCTTGACAGTAAGACTAGGCTCAAGCTCCACCAACCTCATCCCCTTGCTTGGGGATGTCTTTGCTTTCTAGCTCTTTCTTGAGCATTTTGAGGAGGTAGTCAGATCTCGTCTGTAGCTGCTTGGCTTGAGGCTTCTTATCTGGGTCATCCGGAAGGATCTACAAACAAGTAAGAGTGAATAACAGGCAAGAGAGGGCAACCTGCCGGAAGCAGCCGGATACCATTCGCAGTTCCAGCGTGTGATGGTGTACAGTCTCTTTTCCCAGGTCCTCGTACCTTGCTGGACAGCTTGAGCTCGGGGTCGGTTTTGATCAGGTCCCAGTTGCCGTAGCCGTGCTCGTAGACCCCTAGCAGCAGCTGTGTGTCATCCATGATGTCCCAGTCCACGTCGAAGTGGGGTGCCTTCACGCGACAGCTGAGCTGGAACCTGGACATGGTGCCAAGAGGTAACAACGGGTCCTGAATCAACACATCTGCTCTCCTTCTGTGGATCAACCAGACCCTCAGACCGAAACAACACCAGGTGGCCATGTGATGAAGGTCAACATAAAGGTGAAGCGGCCTCTCACTTGTGCCTCTCTGCGGGGTTCGAGGGCACGGCCTTGTGCAGGGCCTCGAACTCTTCCTCATGTTGGATGATGGACTTTGCATTGACCTGCACCCCGGAGATCTTGATGTTTATCCCTCTTCGCTTCCCAGGACCTTTGGCTGCAGGGAGACAGAGAAGCAGATCAGTACAGGCGCGACAGGCCGCCTGGCTGGGCATCTTTTTGGGTGGTGCCCTCACCCTCACTGGGGTTCTCCTTCAGGTGCTCTTCGTGCTCCTGGACGGCCGCCAGACAGTTGCTGTGTACCAGCTCTCCCAGCCTGCAAAGGTCCGCAATGGACTTGTCCACCAGCTCTGCATCTCGTGCGATGGCCTCCAATCTGTAGAAGCACAGGGTTTCGTTTCTCAGCCCCAGAAAAAACAATTCAGACTTGTGTGTTTCCCAATGCGGTCCTCAGGAACCCCCTCCCAGTTCCTGGTAGAACCAAAAACATAGACTGTCTACGGACCGGACTGGGAAACACTGCTTCAAACTCATCATCGGCAGTCTGTGAAGACTGATACAAATAAACATCAGCTTACCTTTCAAGTGGGCAGCCAAATTTCTTGTAGCCTTTGATGAATCTGGTGAAATGAAATTCAGAAGGATCCATAACTACATCCAGAATACGTTCCTTCATCACAATATTCTGGCAAATCTCATTTCCAGTTGGTCACCTGCGGATCTCGGCATCGGTGAATCCCTCCACATTGTTCTTGCGAGCTCGGGGCCGGCCCCTTCTCTTCGGCTTCTTGTCATCCTCGCTGTCGTCAGTCTCGCTCTCGGACCCAGAGGACCTGTGCTTCAGTTTGGAACCAACGTCACTATCGCTGTCATTGGCTTGGGCCTTCAAGAAAGAATTAGGCCTTTTAGACGCGGAACACAGACAACGCAGGAAGAGTATGACGCCAACTCAGCTAGGACTCTGCAAGGCAACTGCTTCTCATTTACCAGCATCAGAAATGGGGTGGGGGGGGGGGGGGCCCCCAAAGTAAGCCATAATCCCCAGGCCCAACAAAACCCAAAACAAAGGAGTAACATGTTACCAAAAGGGACAACAACATCCAAAACCCCACATTTGAAAAACCA
>JAODJX010000020.1:9122342-9148886 GCA_026776945.1 Isichthys henryi
CCCCCCCCCCCCCCCCCCCCCCCCCCCCCCCCCCCCCCCCCCCCCCCCCCCCCCCCCCCCCCCCCCACAGCATAGTGTGTTAAACACCTCTCCTAGCAAAAAAGCACAACACCCTCTCAGACTGCAGCCACGTGTCAGACACCAGCTCATACTCACAGGGAAAGTCAGAGGAGCACTGCGATTTGCCGGTCTTTGTTGCTGCCCAAGACAAAAGGAAAATGTGTTGTTCATAAATTTTTTTTCAGATGCCTCCTTCCTTACAGCGCAAAACATCAATGATGAAATGGGAAGGTTTACAAAAGAGGACGCAATCCTAAAGCATCAAAACAAAGTAGGCACAGTAGTTTTTTAGTAAACACAAACTTAATTAGCATAAAAATGGATATGAACTAAAACACATCACACAGTACGAGCAACCTAACGTATTCCTGGCTCACTACGGAGGTCTTCACCTATGACTCGCTCCACGATCTGGAACTGTTTATTGAGGTCTGTGGTCAGTTCTTGCTGGCAGTTGTAATACTCCAGGTCTTCTGGGGAGGCTTTCGAGATCCTGAGAGGCAGAAGGACAATGTGCAGAAACTCTCAATGCGGCCCGTAAGTGCGTGTCCGGCATTACGCAGCACACAGAGCTACCCGGCCAAACTGAAACCAGTGGCTAATAACTCCTCCCAGTGCCTGCTCCCAATCTCACACTCCTCTGTCAGTCACTGTGACCCCTACTAAAAAACTTAAGCTGAATACATGACCCCTAACATCTATATCAGAGTTGGATCATTTGTAAACGAAAGCTGAGCATTTCTGACATTTTATCACTGCTGAGGTCTCACCAGTAACTGAGCTCCTCATTCTTCTTCTTAAAGTTCTCCAGCTTCTTGAGCCCCTTGACCTTCTGCTGGATGAGGGAGTCCATGCTCTCCCATGTGTTGTGAATGTAGGACCAGCCCTTCCACTTGATCAGGTACTGCGTCTCACCCTCATCTTTCTCAGGGTTGAAGTCGGCACACGGGTCGCCATTGGCCTCCACGGCATATAGTGTGGTGGAAGCCCCTGTGGCTGTGAGGTCACACACACCGTTAGCCTGGGCCATCACAGCTGGTCCATAATGCCGAGCAATCCACGAGAAATAAAGCGCCAGACGGCAGCTCTATTCTCCGAGCCCTGACCCACCACTGCACGTCACTGGCAGAGAGTGTCTTACGCTGGAGTGTGATTCAGTCACACTCCAGCGTAACACACTCATTATGCTCTTACAGCCAGAAACAGGACTGCTTGTTCCTACAAAAGGCATAAGAGAGTCAGAGAGAAGCTCACCTCCCTTACGGCCAGTCCTGACGTCCATGACCTTCTCGATGGTCTCACTGTCATTGTCCTGTTGTTCGTCGCCAGCCTCCCCAGCCATCTCAATCAGGTCATCGGAGTCTGTCTCAAAGTCATTCAGGTCCTCCTTATAACTGGAAGGCGAGCATTGGAATCACAACTGGGCACTAAACGGTACCTAAGAAGTCTGCACGAGGTAACAGTGCCCCTCAGAGTCACATGTGCTGGATCGGACCCAGTCCCAGAAAAACAGTATATAATCAACCAATCAGGGCAAAGGAAGTCTAAAATAAATGGGCAACAGCACAAGTTAATCAAAAAATACTTAAATGTTAAACCTGACTATTTGAAATATGCATATTTTTAGCATATTCAATTATACTAATAACACACATAACATCAAGCATTAATGCAAACATCAGTGATGTGCAACCATGGTAATACGGCTGTTTTTAAGAGGCACTTAGGAAGTAACTGTTGACTGTACATCATTTTTCATGTAGAGAGAATCATATATTTTCATACCTTTACATTGCAGTATTCAAACACCTCTGTTCCCCTTAATGTCCTTATAATTATACTGCACAGTTTGCAATATTTTATTCCTTTATTCTGTTATTTCTGATTATCATTTTTCCTTAATTTATGTTCTTGAACTTCTGTGTTATTTGTGAAAGGTATATTTCATGCAGGTGTACCTGGTCAGTAGAGTGAATTCTGATTCTAATTTTGGATAGGGGTGCAAAATCCTAGGAATTTTCAAAGTTGGAAGCTTTCCATGGGAATATTTGGGAATTTGTATAATTGCAAGTTAGCCTATAACAAGGAACTTAAATGTAATTGGAAAAAAAAGTCTTGACAGCACTAATAGTGATATCATGTGTAACCAAATGCTTGTGCGTAATTATGTGTGTAAAAACACCCAGAAATAAGCATCTGCATCAAAACCACTGCTTATAATTCATATTCTATCTTGTATTATTCATGGTTTGCTTTCTTTGCCTTATCGAACAGTTCATGCAGTTCCACATAGTTCAATATTTCTAAAAACTTCCCAGCCTAACTTCCCATGGAAAGTTTCAAGAAATTTTCCACCCCTTTGCAACCATACTTCCCATGGAAAGATTCTTGAAAGAACTTTACCGAAAGGTCTCCGCCCCTTTGCAACTCTAATTAACAAAGAGCTTATTAACTTCTGAAGCAACGCTAAAAATAAAATAAACATGTTGGTGTTTTATTACTTTATTGGCTGTCAGATAAAATGAGCAGAGTGCCAGAGCAGGGCCCGGGCACAGACTCTGTCTCACCTGACTTTGGCGGCTGCCCGACGGCGCGTCTGTCTTTTGGGCGTGTCCTCATCTTCGTCGTCATCTTCCTCATCCTCATCGTCTGATGACTCTTGCTTCCTTCCTTTCTTGCTTCTTGGTGGCTCCTGCTTTTTGGCCCCAGCCAACTTGCTCTGAGGCCTGTGAAACAGAGACACAGGACGACTGTTTGCCACTCGGTCTCAGAGGCATGACTCCACGCCAGACTCCATCTGACCGCCACAGTGTAGCGGGCGAGTCCCCTTCTAACAACCTGACTTGCGTACCAGTGGCCTTAAGACAGCTTTTATTGTTTTAAAATGTTAAATGTCAAATTCTTGATGGAGCGCATCAGAAACATCTCAACTTATTTTAAAATGGTTGTAATAACATAATTAAACATAGACATTCCGAAAGTGGATATTTTCAGTTAAAAATAACAACCAATACATAAATCTCAGCCCTTACATCCAAAAGGCGCTTTAAGATTTGGGGATGAGGGCAGCTTCAAACTAAAATGGACACATGACCAAATCGGACCAATCAGAGAAGCTGTCTGAAGGCCAGGCTTCGCTACACCCTTACCTTCTCGCTGGCAGTCGTCTGGATCTAACTTTTTTCTCATCCTGCTCACTGTCTGCACTGCTGGCATCTTCCTCATCATCCTCCTCTTCTTCATTTGAGTCATCATCTTTCCAGGTATTTCTTTCAACACAGAAATACCACAGTTTTACCCTTCAGGATGCCGGCCAGTGCTTCCGCTGACCCGTCCTCTGGCACCCGGGGAGCAGGGTGTGGCCCGTCAGCCTACCCTGCAGCTAATGACGGAGCGCTGAACCCTTAGGCTAGCTCATGCCGAAGGCTCGGCGCTAGAATCTTGACACTCAGAGCACAGGCATGCTTGGTGTCACCAAGCCCGACACCACTCTCCAGGGGGCCTGTCACCTCAGCAATGGCACGCAGATGTAGTGTAGTACAAAGACCATGAAGGAAACAAGTCACCAACTCAAACCATTGAGCTTATTCAAATGCTATTCTGCATTCAAATAATTAAAAGAAAATGTAACAAAAAAAAAAACTACACTGAAAATGCGAAATCATATTCAACAGAGATGGCTTTTACAAGCAAATATTCCTTTTGAAAATAGTATTTTATTAGAAAAAAACAATTTAAAATTTAACCCATTCTTCTCATATTCATCATTATACCGTGGTTTTTAACAACGAAACGTTTTAATTCTCATATGACATTGCAACTGTAATCTTCATCAGTGCTGAAGCAGCACTGGCGACAGCCAGCCACAGGCTGAAAAACACAAATATGACACAGAACCCAGGCAGCAGCATGTCAGTGCACAGCCAGCACTCGATTCTGTGAGCGCATACTGCGCGCATGTATGTGACACTGCAGAAAAGTTTGCGCATGTCATCCAGCCCCACTCACTCTGTCTTCTTCTGCCGGGAGACTTTTCTTTTGGGACCTTCACTTTCAGATTCACTGCTGCCCTGGAGATGTATCAGAGATACATTCATGTGTCACCAGAAGCCTGGCACTTATACGCGACAGACAGGGCAAATTTCATTGCGACCATTTCCAATGTTACATAATGGATCACCAGGGTAAAAAATAAATTAAATAAATCAAAAGACTGTCTTTTAAAGGAATTTAATTCATTAGGAATTACAAAAATATTTTAATCGAAAGTATAAATTAGCACCCAACTTTTCTATTGGTTTTCCTATAAACAGCGAATGTATCTCAGCCACCAGATGGCAGTGTGAACAACGAAATAGCAGGTACAGCTCCGGGGAGTGCATACACTACAGAGCCATTCCTTCAGAGTGCTCACATTTCTGCTGCCCTTCAAATTCAGAGAAAGCAGCTAAAAATCTACGGAGTAGCTTATCAATATCACTTCCATTTAAGAGTCACCAACACACTGTACAAGGCACCACTGCACTACATAACACTGCAGCTTTCTTGCCTCTCCCACTCACCTCAGCGCCGATATTAAGGCGAGCAGGTTCGTGTCTGCTCCGGTTGGACCTTCTGACCCCATAAACATCTGGATGTTCCTCCCACATCTGCAAGCAAATAGCCCAATTTGCCCCACAGTCTCCTCTCTTAGACTCGCAGCCAGCAGGTATACGCACTAGATCAGGGGTTTTCAACCTGGGGTCCGAAGAAACCCAACAAATTGTCAAAATGTTGGTACAATCCTCCCATCACTGGAAAATTATGGAAACCAAAGGCCCCCATAGTCCTTAGTTACTTGTGTGATCACACATTAGTGGTGGTGGGGAGGGTCTCCATCTTTGGTTTAATGCAATTTCGGGTTCTCTGGTCTAAGGTTGAAAACCCCTGCTCTAAATAAATGTAATTTTTGTGGAACAAAAATCATTGTACAAGCTTGGAACTGGTTTCCAATCAAGCAGTCCTTAAATATTTAATGTAGTCTAACAAGAGGTCCTGTCCTCTCAGATCCCAGTTCAGGAAGTCGAACTGCATGAAGCCTCATCACTGGGTGGCTGACACCTCAGTACCTTCTTAACATCCGCTAGCTTATCCTTCTTTCGGATGGGCTTGTCCTTGACCACAGCTGAGGCTTGCTTTGACTCGCTCTCAGACTCGGAGTGGCTCTCGGACTCGGACGTGCTGTTGGACTCGGAGCGTCGGGACCTCCCACGCTCGCTTCCCCGCTCGCTGTCCGACTGACTCCCGGACTCCGATGCTGAGCGGTTCGATTCCTCTGATGCAGAATTGCTACAATGTGAAAGAAACCCCACCTCACAGATTAACAAAAGATGTGATTTCATTGTAATGTGATTGACATATGTGAGGGTGCCAAACATGAATAAATAAATCTGTCCAACTATGCCTTTCATATTCATCAGACTACTTATTCAACTCCTGCTATTTCACAAGTAAGTAAAAGTGTGTGGAAAACCACAATAAGCTGATTCATTAGAATCTGCTTACTGTGTCAATTATGTAAATTTTGTGCTGAATAAAAATACTACTTTCATGTGAAAATGCAAGGGCTTGACCAACATTAGAATGTTCCAATGTTAAAAAATAAAATAAAAAAATAAAGGAGTAACATGTCATTCATTACATACAATAAGTGGGTGAATTAATTTACAGAAATTCCCTGTTGGATTCAAGGTACATATAATCCCGAACTGAAATACAAAATGTGTTTAGTTTTAATAGTTTGTATTAGGGTGACTAATGGGTACTCAAAGTGTATATATTTAAGTCAGAAATCAGCTGAGTTTGTTTTTACAGCTCACAGTCATACCAGCTTTATGTGAAATATGAGAAAAGAGCATTTATGTACTTTTGTTATGTTTGTGATAGACCATAGCAGAAAAAAAAAAATCGGAAACTTTTAATGTAAAATAGTCATGTTACACCAAATACTCTTTATAGTTATACTAAAATGCTAATTTTCCTTTGAATTTAAATTGCAATTTTCAAATTGTAAACATACGGTACCATTATCAATTCAAATCATCATCCATTTTTGACAGAAAAGTAGACTATAAATGAAGCAGGTATTAGTTACTCCCTGAAAGCATGTTCTTAAGGGCAGGTATCCATACAATACAGCAGGCTTCCTTTGTATAGATGAGGATCCAGTTTAAATTGGCATCATACCAGCACCCAGACATAAAGTTAAAGTGACCTTACTGTTACAATTCTCTTTATATGGTGTATCCAATATGACGGGAAACAACAGAAATGGAGGCTCTTTTTCTTTCAAAATTCCTTTATTGTTCCCAACATTGCAATATCACGAACCGCCAGCAGGGGTCCAAGGCGTTTACTTCGGCAGCTTCTGTTAATTTTCTCCAAAATGCATACAAACTAAGCGTTTAGATGCATTTTCTGTTGTCTGTGCTACAAAACACCCTTAATTCATTTTTGAATACAAGTTAGCAATTGCTTTACTGTTTATAAATGCAAAATAAATCCTTTTAAACGCGACAAACACCAAACACTTTGGTATAGATTAGGTCGTATATATATAAAAAAAGGATAAATGCTGTTGGAAATTCTCTGCTGGATTCAAGGTACACATAACCCAAAACAAAAATGTAAATTGTGTTTAATTTTTTTAAATACTTTTTTTTTATTATGCTGTTGTGTTGATAATAATCAACAAATATTTATATATTGTAAAATTTATTCTTTATAATCATATGATGAAAATAAAGACTAAACTGATATTGGGCCCTCCTCTCCAGCAAGCAAGGCACTCTCAGCTGACAAAGCAGACAGGAAACACAGCCTTCCAGTGCTGAGATGATGTAAGGAAGAGGCGGGACTTGACACATACAGAGAATTTCTACAGGCTGCTGTGTTGCTATGCAAGGGGAACACCCAATCACCATCTAAAACATACACTTATGACCTTTGAGCCACTTCCTGTAGTTCCAGGAACGTACTGTGTAATGCAGCATGCCTGACCAGCTATGCGGCACAAAGCAAGAGCCATTTTGTGACTTTTAAGTGGACGAGCAGCCATTTGAAGAAGTAAAGACGCTTACATAAGCAAATGCCATACTGGTTGATAAAACTGTGCCTTGCTGATCCCAAAAAGAGGACAGTTTTTGTCATTTAATAGCCAGTTGTCTCATTGTCAAAAACACAGTGCCTGATCGAAGATGAAAACTGTTGATTTTAATCCTGTCTAAATGTGTGCATTTAAAATGGCTGCCACATGAAACAACAAAGCAAATACTGAAAATTTAACCCTTTGCAATGTCATAATCTGTCTAGGGGAATTGTCCTTTTTACATTTCCTTTAAAACAGTTCTGCATTTATGCATGCATATTTTCTTGTACTAACAATATACAACCATTTCTTGGTTTAAAATTCTAATAAATATGGAAACGCACAACCATTTGGTCAAAAAAAGTAAAAAAAAAACAAGCTACTCGGTGCACTGAGATCTGACTTAGTTCAGTGTATATGCATGTAAGTACTACTGGACCTATAATACTTCTCTAAATGTATCTGATTTGTTAAAACTGCAGCTGATGCTACATGCATGGCTATCAACTAGAAGAGTGAAGACCAATAAAGCCACAATATGCACAACAACAACAGAAATTAAGTGTGAAGAGTATAGAATACCAGTTCGGCTTTATACATAGTCTCACATAATTTAACAGAACAATTTCAGCCTTGTTCTATGAAAAATAACTTTTAAAAGAAATGATAGCACCAATCTCAAAAAGCTACCAGTTTGCTTTATAGCTAAGCTCGGAACATCAATATTCAGTATGTTTAAAAGACAACATGTTCCATTTCCTCGTTATAAATTCATCGGAATATGAGCACTGCAAAGTAAATTCCATATCCTTACTAAATCATACTTTTGTGCAGATATTTGTGCAGATTTACCTTAATAGACTATAAAATGCCAATGCATTACTGTACTAGTTAAACAATGTATCCCAATTCCACAATCCCCATTTGTGGATTTCAGACTTTTGTGAAATTGTGCATGCTTACAATACACTTTCCACAAAGTTATCCCTCCTACACAACCCAGCCTCTATGGTGTATTTTTCTTCACTAGAATTTCACTTCAACAATGTCCAACAATGAACCTAAAAACTACCCCCACCACCTCCAACAAAGTAACCTCTTTCATATAAATTGAAATAATCTCCCCTATGCAAAATGGAACCAGAACAGAGACTAAAAAGCATGGCAGAAATTAATAGCTTTCATTTAACAACAATATAAATGGCAAAATAATATATAAATATTGTTTTAGACTATCAATTGTTCACAATCGTTCACTTCCTGGTGCAACAGGAAATTGAAATTTTGCATGTGTTTTACTATCTCCATGAGTTTTAAATTACTCCAGGCACTGGACTCAACATCAAATGGTCCATTGGTGTAATTTTTGTGTTGGGCAATTACTTCCCTCCAGTGGCCCTTTCAATTACTGCATTTAGAAAGAAAAACACTTAGCGACCAATTAAATCGCCTTTCTTCATTGGTGGAATTTGTGTATTTCGTTTGCATTTTGAAACAAACATTTAGTTTACTCCTTCCACAAAATGTTCATTTAATAGCACAACAAGCACTAATTTTCAAACATGAGAAACTTGATGCATCTATGGAACCAGTATAAGATACTTTACTTATGTGTGTCACCATCTGGCCACTAATCTAATACTTCTTCACATAACGCAAGTAAAATTTTGAGTTATGCTACACAGATGTGTTAGTCAACAATACTGAACATCAGCGAAAGCTGAAAATCACAAATGAGTGGTGAAAATAAAAGTATAGGTTCTACAGGTAACAAATGAACTTGTTGATATCAACAAAATTAAGCCAATTATAAACAACAGTCCAATAAATCTGTCGGTCATGTTTGAAAAACCATGACGGGGTTTTTTTTTATATATATATATATATATATATATATATATAAAAGTCACACATAAGTGAAGTCGTCTGAATATGTACTTTTTCTATAACTGAAAAAATAATAACACACCTTATTAAAATGGGTTAAACTGTACAAATATTATATTGGGATAACTGATGTACACAATGTAGGATATAGTTCTAACAATTAATTGCATCTGCATATATGGGGGAAAAACATGGGAAAAGTACCTATAGGAGGAAGCGTAACAATGTTACCAAACGTATTTAGACAGAAAATGCTTTAAATCAACCAGGGTAATTTATATATCAAAATATATGAGCATATTCAAAGTATGTGGGACTGAGTACTAAGAGTCTGACATATAAAATATATCAGATAATATTTTACGATCTCAAAGAGACATTTACAGGCCTTTATCTACATCTGTTACAAATGACTAAACTTCAATACCTTTGGAGTACCCACAAATTTACCATCAAGGAGTAACACTGTAATTCATTGCAAAATTATGAATGAATTGTACCTTATGAACATCCACAGTGCATAAACTTTTGAAGTATCACTTAGTGTGTTTTTTGTTATGGGTTTTAAAGGCACTCTCAGACAAAATTGAAAGTTTCTACCACTACCTTAATTCATGTAACAAATCAGAAACGATACCCCGTGTTCTTCACCCCATCGAAAAACGGTTTCGGTTTTAAAAGACCACTTAGTATTTCCAAACCACATGTGACCAGAAAGTTTTCAAAATGCATTAAATACGAATGAACATTGCATGTAAAATGGTGCAATGCAGCAGCGACTAATCAGACAAGGTCATTTTATACTGTCACAAATAGACATAAAAGAAAAGGCAACCGTGCACGAACTCTTAAAAAAAGAAAAAGAAAAAAATCACCACCATCCATCGAGCCGATGTACATTTGGGTATGCGATTTACACGGGCCCAGGAGTCGGGGCTTAAGTTTTAGAAATGCCAGCAAAAATTAGGGTGTGGCTGTTTAAGAGTGCCAAGGTCATTGATGTAAAATGGACATTAATCGAGGGCGATCGTCGCCAAAAAAAATATAATGTGTACAGGTGAGCACCCGTGTTTGACAGGGCAAACAATCAAGGCAGATGTCAAAAAAGGGGGCTGGAAAACTTTAAAGATCGTACCTTGATGCATTGCTTTGAGGCGACCCGTCATCGTCCTGCTTTTTGTCCTTACTCTTCATCATGGTTTAATCTTGAAAACGTTTGCGTTTGGGGATCTTAAGTTCTGGTATTAACTGTCAAAAAGTTAAAAGAATGGTAAGCCGGACTGTATTTCCTTGGCTTTTTCGCTAAGAGGAAAGAAGCAGCATTTGACGTTGCCGACGACATAAGACAGACAGAAAAGCACCTTGCCCGACGTTAAAAAATATCAAATAATAGAAATATTGCACATTATCGACAAATAACTGGTGCTCAGTGGCATGGGCATCAATGTACAGTGCCCATGTGTGCAAAGGATTTCTTTAAAATACGGCTACAGACACACATTATAACTGCGTCATCAGACAAAATACGATACAGAAACGAGCTTCATAACGAAAACAATGAAAAATTAAAATTTATAAAAGCATTGTAGACATACCTATTCCATGTACAGACAGGTAGACTGCGGCGCCGCTTTCTAGTCTCCCTTAAGGAGTATTTATCCCGTTTTCGCGATTCCGGAAAAAAGAAACAAAAATCCTTTTAAAACGACTAATATCGAAATAATTTGATTTTAAAATTTTAATCTGCGTTGAAATATCGGTAGCTGAGAAGAAAGGAAGAGGAGCCGGAGGAGCGCCCAGGCGAGCGCACTAAAAATGGAGGTGCGCCATGGCCGCCCTGCCTGGCTGGGGAAACAACGACTCGCACAGACGGCACAGTGCTGCTCCCCCTCCGCCAAATGCATCGACCTAACGCCGGAAAACGCTGCTAATTCTCACCCCGACTACACCGCATCTAGCCCTACTCTCGCCTGGGTTGAGCCCGGGGAGCCTGAAAAGTTGTTCAAAGTTGCGGGGGGGATGAAAAAGTGCCAGACGAAGCCGTGCGAGCGTGAATGCGCGCCCCTCTCCGAGGCTCAGCCGCCATCTAGAGCTCCTTCCCAGCTCTGAGAGCCCAGCCTTTGATTGACGTCCTTTCCATTTACCCCAGGACTCAGGTGATGCACTGAAGACCCACCCCTTCCATATCCTACAAAAATGCCAATATTTACAACTAAACTGTCTTCTCCATATCATGGATGTGGGGCTGGACACTGACACAAGTAACCAAATTCATCCCCAGAGCAAGATATTGGGGGGAGCTGTTTAATTTTTAATTTTTTTGGAGATTACATTTTTTTGTCCGTGCCACCACTTCCTGTTCAGACAGGAAATGAGGAAACGAGATAACTGAAGCCATTTTATAGAAGCAACAGAGCAGCCTTGGACACCATTACAGCTACTGCCTTCACATCTGATTTAACCCTTTGTACCTTGAGGAATTATGCAACTAAAGACTATTGTTAGAAAAAATAGCCAGAGCTGATGGAAAATCCCAGTCAATGCTCAATGGAGCACTGGCTATATCCATTTCCAGTATAACCACATTAAAACTAAAGAATGACAAAAAAACAAGATGACCCTTCACAAATCGCCCAATTGCAGACTAGCCATTAAAAGTAGCAATATGTCAGCTACATTCTTCCAGTAGCAGGATATAACTAGCCAATGAAACGAATAAAAACCAACCCGAATCCAAAACATGCACCACTGGTCTTGTTAAACCCAACAAATGGGGTTTAGGATGTATCCAATAGCCTTTTGTAGGATCCCAAGTCTACAAAGTATCTTTAATGGTCAACAACGCAGTGCCATATGGAGTACTCCCAACAATCAACAAGTTGATTACAAACTGAGAAACATGTACATTTTGAGACATCCAACCAGCAGAATTATTTCAAAAAAGCATGACGACAATTCATTTTTCATGGAACCATCAAGGAACTCTTTTCTAAATGGATATGAAACAAACCATTGAATTGGTTAGACAGTCCATAATCAATGAGTTTAAATGTAAAAAGTCACTTTATTCCAGTAAGTCAACCCAAGTCCAAAAGGGTAAAATCCATTTAAATTTTGACCAATAGAAAAAGAGTCAAAGAAAAATGGTACATATCCTTTTTTTATTAAGCATTAATAAAAAAAAACAAAACGATTCAATTACACATAGTTACAATAAGATTTTGAAAAATGAATCAATACAAACTTTGCATTACTTTAAGAAACATCTTTTCAGAATGCACACAGAAGCACAGATTTCTCAAATCATTACTTCTCAAAACAAACGTCCATGCAATATAGCAAGTAGTCAATTTCAAAACCAAAGACTCCACTTTTCCCAACAATAAAAGCCTTTCCAAAGCAGAGAAAGGAGGCTGCCATCTTGATGACATACCAATGGTCTCCACTTCAACTTCTTCACTTTGAGGTCTTAATAAAATTAAAGAAAAAAAGGAAAAAAGTTGTAAACCCCAATGATATGTCAAAATTGGCAGTCAAGTTTCTTAAATACCCAAACAATTTCCAAAAAACACCATTATTTTTTTTAAATCCCATAGCAGGGTCATGTTGATAGTCTTGTGGAACATCTAGTTAAATTTGAAACTATGCTTTGAGTGCTACAACAAAGCAGTCACCTTAAGTCTCTAGCCAGAGTTATACAGCAGAAAAGTATTGTCAAATGTTCAAAGACCAAATGTAGTAAGTTTTGCATTTCCCTATAGTTGGTGTGCCATGTAACAGTTATTGTGGACAGATAAAAGCCAGAAGTAAATTACAACGGAATAATTTGTGCTAAACTCTTGAAGAGCATCTTCATTAAAATCATAAGTAAAATAACAAAAAACTGATACTATGCAGCATCTGATAAGCCAAATAGTAAAATCAATACAAAATATTTAAACAAAGGCAACCAACTTTTAATCCATCAAATGATATATAAGCACAATCTGGGCTACATGTTTCTGTAACTCAGATAGCGATATGTCTTGAAATATTTATTTACCTAATATCAAATGTAGCATTTTCATAATGCTTTATTTTATTTATTTTTTTGGGGCGGGGTAGTTGAACATTTGACATTTTCCAAAAACATCATCAAGAGGAAAAACACCAAGCGATAACCCTGTACACACACAGTATGAATCTGAATTAAAAACACCACAAATGTCTGTCATTGGTTAAGTGACTCCAAAGTCATTTGATTACAGCTAGCCAATAGCCATGCACAAGAATGAAGACCAATCCGAATGGAGCTAGGCATAGGCATGTAAGGCACGCAAAACATTCAGCATCTAGGAGTTTTTTTTTTTTTTTGCTGAAGATATGTTTTTCTTTCAAACAACAAATGCCACAAATATACGTATATAATGTATCATTTCAAATATAATTTTAGATACGCTTCAAACTAATTTTACTAAAACATCATCAAACAAGCAAAAACATATATTCCACACTCAATAGTTTGTTATACTGGGTATGGAATGATGGAATGATAAATGTACAGATGGAGACAGGTACAAATGTAAATTAGCTACCATGTGTCTAAAGGCTAAATGTGTATGGCATGACCTACCCATTGAGATTTTTCTGACTTATGGAAGGTTAGAAAAAAGTTGCACCAGAATGGTTTTTATGCAATGTTTTACAGAAAAACTGCATTTACGGTGTTTAAATCTTGTAAAATTGAGCTAAACTAGAACAACTGCATGCGCTCATTGCAGCACTGAATTGCATGATCCATATCAACATCTGATGTAGTGCTATTCAGCTTGCTGCTGGACTAGACTAAGAAAGATTTAATTCCTGCACTGGATCCTCAATGTTGGTAGGTTAAGCACTTCCACTAGCAAACAGATCCTCATTGCTAAGAAAGAGGTGAAGCTAAGATTTGTATGTTCTTCAAAAGAAAGAAAAGCAAACATTGTATAATTTTAATCTCTGAAGACACACAAACTACCTTAAAATTATAGGAATGGACCATCCCCAAAATTTGCATATATATATATTAGGTATGTCAGTGCTGTATAAGATTTTAATCAATACTGTTATGCTTCATAACTGCGAAAAAATTTTAGCAGACCTTTTAAAAATCATTTTTCGATTATTTTTCTACAAGTAAGTATCAATCTTCGGACAAGTATAAGAAGTAAGAGCTTCATAGTATGCAATAAAAGGTATAAATCCATTAAAATTTTAATTCTGGTACGAGTTCAAAAGCCAAGATTTTTTCCTAAGAAAGTCTGACTAACAAAAACTCAGTCATGTCAAGGGTGGCTCACTGGATAGCAGTACAGCCATATCCTTAGGTGCAGGTTCAAATCCAGCCTCCACTCAGTGAGTGTTCAGTTTACATGTCCTCTCCATACTGCGCAGGGTTCCTCCCACAGTACAAAGTCACAGACTGAGGCTAAAAGGAGTCTCTAAATTGCCCATGGTGTATGTGCCTTGTGCTAGACCGGGCAGCTATGTGCCTAATGCTCCCTGGAACAGGCTCCAGGCCCCCCGTAACCCTGGCCAGGGGAAGCGGTTAGAAAAATGATTCACCAAAAATAAGAAAAATTTGAAAAAAAGATTTGCTTTACATCCATGAAGAAAGCAACTGACTTCATCCCTTCAGAGAACCTCCATAACTTGCAGAGCACTGGGTTAAATGGAAAAAAGGAATAACTGCTGAAAATCAAAACAGCTGCCGGCAGATCCTGCTACACGTTCAAGCAGAGCAAGTTAGACAAAACAATTCCCGCTGATGTCTGAAATGATATGGCCGTTGGCAACATCATAATCATATTTGCAAGGAAGATGAAAGGAACACTAGTGCAAGGTGTTCTTGCAAAGAAGTTCTTGCAACTCAAGACAGCTCAAGGTTAAGAACACCCAAGTATATCAGCAGAAACAGGTCTGGCTGCACGCATATCTTTGAATATTTCAAATGATTAAGGCTGGGTGGACAATCTCACACTTGACTTTTTCTTCCAAGAACAGAATAGGCACTCAACTCCACTGTTAAGGTCTTAAAAACAAACTGTGTTTGCAAGAGTACAAACAGTTTGGAAGCCATTAAGAACTGCTGAAGTTCATCCAGTGGTCACAAATGATGACCATAATTGCTTTACTGTCAAAAGTGAAACAACATCAGTAATGTGCGAGCTACTTAAAAGAAAATGGAGGCTTCGAAGAAGAGAATGACGATGGAATAAAGCAGGCACCTTCCATTATAGATCATCTGAAAGAATGTCTGAAAGTTTCCAAAGCTCACAGGATTGAACAGGTAGAATAAGAATGGGAATGAAGTCCAGCTCTACCCAACTGCCTTGAAAATCAAAGAGTGACCAGGGAATTGTAACATAGTTCATTATTAAAATCAGGCTAATTTAGGGGCAAGATGTCACAGATGAAGAGTTAAACGGTTGTCTCATGTGATAATTCAAGGTAATCAAAAGACCGAGTCCGACATCTAACAGAGAAGGGGGGGAATTTAATCGCCGACTGGAGAATATCCTGGAGCCCCTGATACAGAACTGTCACTGCAATGCCACCACTAGGTGTAAAGTTTACTTCTGTGCAATCTCTGGCCTTTCAAATAGACTTAATAAACTTAGAAAGTAATATTTATCATATGTTGATCGCCAGCATTATCAGTTGGTAAGCTTCTACCAAGTACTTATACTTCATCATACAAAACTGCCATTTCAAGACATTTCAGGAATCATGCACTTGATAGTTGAAATCCAGAATTTCTTAATCTGTTTATGATTTATCCAAAATTTCAGCTTCAAATTCTTGTATTTTTTGGATATTACATCATAATATAGGTTTGTAAATTGATTTATGCAAATAGTCTGAGAAAAGTCTCATTTATTCACATAGTAGACTAAGAAAAAATCCAATTATAAGAATGCAAGAAAATATGGTATAATTCAAGGGTTCAGACATCCAGAGGACGCACATATGGTTAGAATATAATCAACACCATCAACATGCATGTCTTAAGGGAAAATTGTAAAATGTCAATTACTATTTGAAAATGAATTAGTTATTTATTAGATAACTATAGATTATGCTACTGATGTACTAAATATGCTAACATCATTAAAATTCTTTAAATATATCGAGCATTATTTTAGAATTTCATTCTGGCTGTAATCATTTCAATCACAGGAGCTTCACTTCTTAAAAGATATTGGCCTTTCAAATTACATAACCAGAAAAGTCTGGAAGGGTGTGGTTCTCAGACTATGCATTGCTGGTGTAAGTCTCAGCTATGTCCTTGGCAGACAAAGACTCGGTTGTGTTGCTGAACATAAACATCCATTTTTGTTTAACAAAATGGATTTATTAAAATTTGTTGAGGTGCTGATATGCAGATGGATTTCAAGCACAGGAGAAAAAGTTCTTTAATATATATATATAAAATCTAGGGCCACACAATATAACCTTTCAGCAACATCATCGCAATGTGCACATGCGCAACAATCACACTGCATTTGTCAGCACTGCTTTCTGTCCGCTGGCACAACTCGCAGCATCACTAGCAAATTATCTGGTACACCATTGTAAGTTAAGTTCCATTTGGCTACAGTTTTCGGGTGAATTTATATCCTTTATAGTTTTATAAATATAACAATATTACTCCTGGAAATTTCACATATTGCGATGTGATATCATGCAGCCCTAGTATGAACATGTTCAATAACTGTGCGTTCCATAATCCAAGTCCATTTTCAATCAGTTGTAGCTGTTACGAGCAGCCATTTAAGAAAATTTTGCTACATTCATGTGAAGGTTAAGGTCTGGTTTAAGAACAATCCATTGTTCATCTCCAGTTTGTCACAACTACACAGTGGGTTTTTATCTAGGCTATACTGTACCGAGCTAAATTTCATACGCACACAATGCTGAGGTCCTGACACAAACAGACTTTTCACTTCTGAAATATAAATTATTGCACCAATTATAAACAAGAAATGTAGCTTCCTGTTCAGGATGTCCAGTGCCCCCACGTGTCATGGGAAAAAGGCTCCAATCTCACTCTGACCATTCACTGAATAAATGTTTAAGGAAAAACTGACAGATTATATTTCTAAATAAAGATGAAAAAGTGAGAATGTGTATTTTCATCCGAGGTAGCTGAAGTGAAAAAGCTTGAGTGGAAAATCACAATGAGACCATTATCCCGACACGTGTCATGTTAAATTAAGTAAAGGCACCAGTGATTTCACCAAAAAGTATGAGGCACCAAAGATCAGTCGACATGGATGCAAGAAGAACGTGACGACGTTGGAAGAAAGAACGAGAAATGTACAAGTGTGAATGTGTGCGCGAGTGTGTGAATGTGAAAGATAAATCAAACATATTTATTCCCGGGAGAAAAACAAAGCAACTGATGTATTTCAACAGGGGAGGAAACGCAGTATTTTCTCAGTAAGGAACCGAAACAAGCCTCTGCAGGTATGGCAGCAGAATACATGCCCCATTCTGTGATCATGGAGGAAACATGGGAGTTCCAAGAACATGAAGGCACGGCTACTCGTGTTCATAGAGGGGGTCGAATATGACACTTTAATATGGTATTTAAAAAATGTGAAATTGCAAGGTGACCATTAGATTTCAGCTCTGTATTGTACGCCATGTCATTTTTAACCAACTATAAACTGACAACTCGGAGTAAAATGACAGACATTTGTGGTGTAATATTCCTTTTACTTTATTATAAAAGTGGGAAGAGACTTACCTGACTCTCTCCACATTTCTACACAGTGACAGCACACGTTCAGTCCATCCATTTCTAAATCCTATATGGTGGGGGAAGAAAAATGACTGCTTATAATGAACAGAATAGAAATGTATCTCATTACATGCAATATAGCTCTACATAAAATATGTGCCTAGGCTTCATGTTGCAATCATTCTAATGGCTTATAATGAAGTATCATAGATCTACAGGGCATCACAATCAACACAGGACATAAGACAAGGGTCCACCATCTGTGGGATGTTAGCCCATCACCATAATATTATAATGTGGTATATAACGTGTGTCTTTTGGTTAACACCTGTATGCCAACAGTTTAATTGAGGTACATATCAATAACACACTGACTTGGATAACAGGAAACAAACCCATAAAAATTTTCCATCCCATGACGTAGGGTATAGTGCTTGGGATTATGAATTATGAATAAAATCTCAAACAATAAAGCTTATGAGTAATTTCATGAAGTGTACAATTAAACATCATAAGTTAAATTTGAGGGGGACAAAAACAAAACAAAACATCACTAGAAGGCAGTTTATCAAGTTGGCTTCCTGTCAGAAACTGTGAGCCAGGATATCAACTTGCATAATCTCAGAATCTTAGGCACACCTCTGGCACAGCCACCCCCAGGTGAGAACAGGATTGTTGTAAAACTTGTATAATTGTTTCTATGCAGTTTGTATACACTTTGGTTGAATTTAAGTATCATAAACAACGTACTGAAAAGCTTGTGTTACACAACATGAAAGAATCACCCATAGGGACTGAAGACCGTTTCCCTGGATTAATGACATAGATCAGCTTCAGCTATTCAAGAGTACTGCGCCACTTAATCTTAAAAAATATGACTGAGTAGTGCTTGTCACTAAAGCTTATATCAAATTATAGTCCATTATAATTAGACACGCATAAGTTTGACAGCCAGTTTAAAGCCAGCTATGCAGCTATTTATGATCTGAATAACAAATTTAACTAAAGGCAATGAAAATGAAAGCAACTTCTGAAGAGAATGCTTAAAAGATCTATGTAATAGAATTAATTTCATAGCCTTTATGAAATTCTATGTAAGATTTACGCTATTTAATTGGGTAACAATCTGTCCTCCAACCATTATTAAGACTTGGAGCCATACAGCCCTTGTTTGCAGGCCAGTCTCTGGATATTAACATTCATTATTGCTCACAAATTAGCGTGGGGAAAGTAGGAGCACTGAATTGTAATTCTATGTAATCAGAGTTATCAATGAAGGAAGATGTTCATTAACACTGAAGATACTCACAACAGAGACTGGCGTCTTCCCCATTGTTCCATCTTAGACTTCTCAACAGATGTACCTTCATCAGCTGGGGGTGGGGGGGAGATATTTTTACAATGCGCAAAAGTGTTTTATATATTAAATATCTTGCACACAGCTGCTGAGCACATCCTACTGGTCACCACAATGCATTGAAAATAAAAAAAACATGAATACATAGACTATAACGAACACAAAAAATAATCCTGACACCTACAAAGAAACTTTTCTTACTTGTTTTCAATCAAAACCACATGCATCTTCTGGTTCATCCATCTTCAGTGGATATCATGCAGCCCTGAAACAAAACACAATTCTGTTATGAAAAAACATGTTGTACATTACAAAAATACACAACATAATTACAAGTACAGCAGATTCTCAGTTACGAGGCATACTGATTTAATGAAATTCTATTCATGAAACGTACTCCTCTTGAAAAACCCTGTGCAATTTTAGTACACAATTATGACAAAGAATGTTTAAGGATTGCAATATCCAACAATAAATTATGCTTAAATACAAATGGACCAATGAGGACACTGAATTTTACAGTAGGCCTGAAACTGAACAAGCTGAAGTACACATTTCAGAATTTTAAATAAAAATGATTAGTTACTTTTCCACAAATTTTGATAATTTTTTTTTCATAAAACGTAACCACGTTTTGGTTCCAAAGTCATAGCGAATTCAAAATAGAACAGTTATTTCCACCACAATACTCAAAATCTATAAATAACAAAATGCACAATATGTTTCAATATTTATAGGAAGATGACCATTAAAATGGTATTGAATAAAATAACTCATGGAAAACAGGGACAAAACATTTATATTAACTGAATGGAAGGTGGTTGATATACAGAACTGAAAATTATTACTATCCTAACAATAAAGACAGAGGAACATCATTAAGGGAAAGATAATATAGAACCTTAAAGTACTTGTGAAAACTTTCAAATATCGCAAAAGGCATCTTCCTGTCTTTAAACTGGCATTTACCAATATTAGCCTCCTATAATGACCTTGAAAAAAATGTGGTGTGATCTTTTTAAAGAGGAATTTTATTAAATTCTACCAAATTTTGATAGTCCCAAATATTTGATAATGTGCAGACAGTGTTCATTCATGACCCTGCATTTCACTGTCAAGATTATAAACTGAAATTGTGGACTTTTAATTATTTTCAGTAAATCATGTTGTATTATATTCTAAACTGCACCACAAAGAGTTAAAAGCCAACACCCTATTTTATAAACTTCGAAAAACACTCTTTAAATATATTTATAACCTATGAGAAATCCTATCAAATTCACATTTCCTATACAATATCTAAACCTAAGTAACATTTGGAATGAATACGTCGTTTTTCGTGTCTTTTGGTGAAATGACTAGACCATAAATTCAGTTAAATACTAAACAAATTTAAAATGTACAACTCATGACAAGGACTGCTGTATCTGGACACAATTACCAAATAACTGCTATTTAAGCTTGGTTCAAACACCTATTCAGGTCGAAAATGCACGTTTTACGGAATGTATATTGCACAAATAAAGGCTGAAAAAAGCTCAAAAACTCTTTCCCTCTAAAATGTGTGTTGAAATCATCTTGTTGTTGTTCCAAATATACATATCACTTTCGTTTCACACTCAGCAACGTTTCTGGGTTTTAGACTCTTAATTTAATGCAGTTTTCTGCTGTTTAATTCCTACAAGGACATTTGCACAGCCAAGGACAAAGCACATTAAAAATGCGTAGCAAGCTGTCTTACAAGTTCTCCCTTTTCTTTATAAACATATTTCCCCCCACGTTTATTCATCTTTAAGAGTGAAGAGAAAGCCTCTTTTTCCCCCCCGTCTTCATCCCGCAGAAATTACCCGGCGTCGTTAGAAAGTCTGCCCTCGGTGCCGCTTTTTCCCTGCTGGCTGCACACCGACCATGGCCATTTTTACTCGAGACCGTAGAAGCCTCTCTCTTTCCACCATATTGTCACATCTCCGCCAAACGTCAAATTAAAGGAAAAATAACAAATGCACCGATGTTCTTACGTTTCTTACCCCAACTTCGCAGGAACATTGTCCCCGTCCGCCATCCGTGCGGCGCCGAGACGGTTTCTCTGCCGATTTTTGCCCGTTTTCTCGTGTTTTCCGCGCCGGCTCGCCTCCCGCTTCCCCTGCCATCTTCTGCTCTGGGTGGGTGTGTGTGTAAGGCTGCCTAACGAGTCCGCCCTTCTCTCTTTCGTCCGCTCTCTCTCTCTCTCTCTCTTTCTGTCTCTCCCCCCTCCCTCTCTCTCTTTCTTTCCTTCCTCTTTCTTTCTCCCTCCCTCCATCTGTCCTCCGTAACGCATAGAGAACGTCGCACTCTTTTTTTTCACGCCAGCGAGCGCCGCTTCCTCCATCTGACAGGCATGCTGGGAAGCAGGGAGCCGGCGCCCCTTCCGCACCGTCGCCCGGATTGGGGGAGGGCCGGAGCCGGGAGCTGAGTGGACCATTCGGCTCGGGACTTTTCAGCCTGAAGTGCGTCTGCTTCCTGGGCTTTAACCGTGACACAACATGGCGAATGCAATGTAATGTCCGTGACACATTTACAATGTATGATTATTTATTTTAATACCTTTCCATTTAAAACCAAGTATTATTTATACCATTCCTTCACATGGGCATATTAATATTATTAAATTTCTTCAAAAATATTACATTACTCAAAAATTATTCATGCTACTGAATAATAAATACATGACTTTAAAACGTTTCAGTTTGCATACAGCAACGTAAATCATTAGCACTTACTGACAGTCTCCCAGGGGTAAACATTGCTTTTCTTAAGCAGATCTGGGCACATGCAGCAGGTTGAACAAATAAATAGTGGTACTATATCATAATATAAGACTTTGCATCATTATAAATATTATTCAAAGACCTTGAGCAGTAAGTTTATATCTCAAACTCCTACAATGTTTTACTTAATTCAGTAGCACATTGCTCCTAGGGATACCATTGATTTACTACAACAGTTCCCTTTATAACAGTCATTTACATAGATGCACTAAATTTAAGAGAAACTCAAAATGTAATTCAGTAAACAATAAGTCAGTCTTGGCCATGGCAGCCATTTTTTCACGGAGTCCCTTCGCAGCAGCATTTTCCCATATATGGATATGTGAAAGTGGGGTGTCTCCACCCCCATCGCCGACCAATCAGAGCGACTCCTGCTGCTGCACTGTCATAGGCTCGCGAAGGAGCAGCCGCAGCCCAGCAACAACAAACATTTTAGGCACCGTATTAATGAGTACATAATAAACTAGCTCACTTACAGCCCCACTCAGATGAGTCAGATAAGCACATTGCTTCTTTTATTACGTTTAATATTATCGTATTTAATTAATTTGGTTATAAACTTTAATGCAACGATCTTTTCAGTATTTAACGTTACTTTTGTCACTAATGGGTCACGTCTGTGTGTGTGTTTATGATATGAAGGCAACGTATTGCTTGACGTAACATAAATGGAATAAAAACTTGATCTAATTCCACAGTCCTGTATGGTTTTTTATTCCTCTTGCGTAGGAGTGCTTTAAGATAATCCAGTCGGCTGAAACACTTGATTACTAAAAAACCTCCTCACATGTTGCGTTGTACATTCATGTTTTTTTCTTCCGAACACTAAATATTTTTTTTTGCCTAAATACACACACACACATATATATACACATATATTTCGGTAGGGTGATCTTGTTTTATATAAAAAAGTAATCTGACAGCAAAATTACAGCACTATTATATCCACTATTAAGACATTTAGATGACAAAACAGTAGTTCTTGTGGGTTTTGACATATGCACCAATCAGTTTGTACAACTGCACGGTACCATTCGCATCGTCTAAAGCCTCGAGCTTTTCATACTTGACATACCGACATTGGTAACCTAGCAACCGCAACCAGATCGGGCTTGATCGAGGTTCCTGCCACTAGCTGCTACTTCACCTCTCGGCCATTATTGCCACGTAGGCAATGGAGTCCATGAAGCATGAAAAAGGCTGTATTCATTTCACCACTGTAGCTGAATCTGATGTCATTATTTGTTACTCCAATTCATCATTAGATTTAATTGCACTATAGTGTTGTATGCGTCAATATTACTGGCTTTGCTACAGTATTCATTTTTTTAATTAACTATTTCATAGTAAATCATGAAGCATTTAATATTTGCAACAATAAATACTCTATGTAAAAGTACTAAAACAACTATTATAAGTAGATTTTCTAATTAAAAATTGTACCTCATTTGAATGATGTGGTTTTGTGTTTGTTTTATCTCAGTCGGGGTCTTTTCTTTACATTTTTTCTTTTTTTCACTTCCGTACCCTTTCTGGCGTTCCTGTTCGTGCGGTTTCTCCGTCAGACTCCTTCTGCCTCTCAGTCCTACGCTTGTGCAGCCCAGCTGCCTGTTCGCTCAATCAGTACATTCAGCTTTCCCAGAGAGCAAAGACAATTATGTTATTGTTTATAGCATAACTATATATATATATATAATTTATTTATTATCATTATTATTTTTAAAGATTTAAAGTTAGAAATGCCCTGCGATGGGCTGGCCCCCCATCCTGGGTTGTTCCCTGCCTCGTGCCTATTGCTTCTGGGATAGGCTCCGAACCCCCCGCGACCCAGTACGATATGCGGTTTGGAAAATGGATGGATGGATGGAAGTTAGAAATGCATATAGTTAACATCAGATGAAATGCACATTCACTCTTTGCCGACAAGCGAAAGTGGGATATAAGTAGCAGACAATTGCTTTGGATAACCTAAATAAAGACATTTTAAAACACAATGGTTATGTCCTTTGATGGATTCGCAGGGTGCTGCCTGGGGTTGGCGCCATACAGGAAGATGGATCGCTTTTGACACAAATATATGAATATATAATAAATTTGTTCCCATGGGCAAAAAAAAAAATCACATGGAAAAAGACATGGAAAACGGTGGCTAAAGTAGATTATTTTTTACAGAAATGTTTATATTTAAATTAAGTTTCAAGCAATATAATAATAGCCATTCATCCTTCATTCACTTATCCTGGATCAGTGTGTAACCCACCATGGACAGAATGCCCGTCTGCAGTAGGAATCATAAATAGCCACACGTTATAAACGCTTTAGATTCGCCATTTTACCCAATTAAACGTATTTAGACTGCTGGAAGACACTGAAATAGTCCGAGGAAATTTTCATGAAATAGAGAGACCATTCCATTAAAACACATCACATTTTAATTCTTTTAAAAAAACTATGCATCCATTTTATTGCCTTTCAGATGCTACCTTAAGGCCGAAGCTATCATTATCCAGCTTTTTCTAGAAACAGGACAAAACAGTCATTTATACCACAAGCATTTGGCTTCTTAAATAAACACCTGACTGGTAACATCAGGTCTTGATTGTTTTCTTACTCTGTACAGTGGGCCTGAACAGTGACAAGTTTTAAATATATATACTGAATATATACTGGTTTCTGTGCAATGCTGGTGACAATTTTGAATTTTTTTTTATTTTTTTCAGGAAGAACAGTAATATATTACGTTATGACTGGTGTAATACGTACTGTGTTAAGGGTCGAAATGTCTTATGTGTTTACCCTACTGGCATTGTCACGCCAGTGACGTCTGACATGTTAAATTCACTGAAAAATCGTTTCCATCTGGGGACAATAAAGCATCTATCCTATACCAATCAGATTTTTTTTTTGCAAGTTAAACTAATTTAATATTTACTGGACATGATCAAGCTATAGCTTATTACAGTGATTGTTTTATACGTTACTTCCTCACACTAGCCTCCCGTCCAGGATGTTCCTTTGACTTATACCCTGTACCGTCTTCCTGTCCTGGATAATAGATGGATGGATGGAATTTTTGGAACTGTTCAAATCAACAGCGAGTATTCGTGCGAAAATAAATAAATAAATGAAATTATATATATATATATATTTAATTTCATTTATTTATTTATTTATTTATTTAATATTATTATTTAATATATATATATTCCCAAACACGTCGGGAAGATCCCACAAAAATCATTGCACAAGCTTACTTACAAATGTTACGGAATTGGCGTGTTGGCGAACATAAAAGTGAGCTACGCCATCTAGTGGTACCGTCATGGGATTTTATTGCGTTTATTCCACCATTTTAATAACGGCTTACCCGGATTTGTGACTGTCAGAATGCAGAACGAACCGTAGCAGGGCACTAATGCATTACAGTCAAAATATAACCTTTACCCGGATGGGAGAAAAGTGACGAGGAGGATTTGAGGCACTAAAAAATTCTCAATTCTGAAGATGGGTAGTGACCCTTCCCCTTACTGTGTCATTCCCATGCACGTGCAGATTGGCTTTCAAAATTCATAAACCAAGGGGACTGCCAAATGAAAATAAAACAATTATATTGAACAGGGGAGTTTATACGTATGGAAACCATAATGGGTTAAGTCAAGTTTACCTGTGGCTTGTTTTTGTTTGTTTGTTCGTTTGTTTTGAAGGAAGATTGGCATGTGAGTGACTGGACATAATGACGGGCATGATATTGAACATTTCTCTTTGTTTTGTTCAGAATTTGTGGGGGCTCGTTTGGGGGCTAGAAGAGTAGGGAGGGGAATGGCCAGGTTGGTGCCTTTTCAAGGGGCCATGCTGGAGTTTTGCTTTGCTGGGCTTCTTTGTGTATAAATGGATTTAGTAACTTCATCACTTAGCCAGTGTTTCCTCTTTTTAAAAGGTCCTCTCCATCTGTCAATATAAAATGAGGAATTAGATTAATATTTCCAACATCCATCCATCCATCCATTTTCCAAACCGCTGTTCCTAATGGGTCGCGGGCATTTCCAACATGTGATTTAAAATAGTCAGATAACAAAGGGTGTCAGCCCAAAACGTGCTCAATTTGTGTCTCTTTATTGCTGTATTACCCATAGACTGTGAAGAACAAATGGGGCACCACACATGCAATTAACTGCACGGAATACACAGTTTAAGAGTGTAGACTGTAATCACAGTCAGCTGGCTGGGGTGAGATTTTCAGTATGAGACAAGTCCTGCACACACATTCTCATACATTTACACGTATGTAACAGTTTATTTACTCTGTAAATAGTCTGCAAAGTACCCCAATGCTTTGGATGTAGCTGATTTTAGGTTTTTAATCGAACAATTTTCCTTTCTGGGTCATTAAGTAATGACTCAGATTGTTTACAGTTTGAACCATATAGGCCTACATCCATCCAAACCGTTTATCCTTACTGGGTCGGGGGGGGTCCAGAGTCTATCCCGGAAGCAATGGGCACGAGGCAGGGAACAACCCAGGATGGGGGGCCAGCCCATCGCA
>JAODJX010000020.1:9176071-9188710 GCA_026776945.1 Isichthys henryi
CACGTTAAGGCATTGTAATATACCAGACTTTTAACCATGCAATAATATTTGACCCCCCCCCCCCCCCGAAATTTGACTGTGTCTGATTACCATAGCCAGGTAGTAAAATTAATGTTTGAAGCCCTCTCTCCCAAAATCTACTACACCCCGGAAATGTACTTCTGGCTACCAGCCTGGTACATAGCCTACAGTTATTAAATGAAATATAGAGAATTAGGAAGGAATTTGTTTACCTTGCACTTTATGTGGGCCCTGGAAGACATAAAACCATAGGAACAACTGAGCATGCTCAGTTGTTACCGTCCGGCCTGTATATTACGGGATCATCCATTATTATCGCAAATTTTACAGTGGCAGACCACCTTGCCTCTACTGGGCACATTTATGGTCAGGGACACCCCCCACCCTATTGAGAATTTCTGCATGCAGGTTATTCCTTCTTACCCCCAATCCCATGACTGTACCTTTTAGGATTCTGCCTGTTTCTGTAGCGTACCCACTTAGCTGGCAATGCAATTTGCACCTGAACGTGTTGTTAGGAAACCAGACAGACTTGTTGTTTTTGTTGTTATTCTAAAGGCACCATTCTCATTATTATTGAGTGTCACAATGGCCGGTAGTGTTGCCTCTGGTGTTAGGGGTTTCCATACTGTCCCACTCTTTGTGTGTGCAGGTGACATTTTCGCCCCATATGTGAGTGAGTGTGTCAGTGTGTCAGCTCTGCAATAGACTGGCATCCTGCCACGGGTCCTTCCCCTGCCTTCTATCTTTAATCCATTTTTTGACTGAGAAATTCAGGGATTTTAATCTGGACCTTTTTTTTCATGAATCCAGATGCTGACATAAAATCACTCCATGATGACACTTAATGAAAGCATCTGGCATGGTCTACAGGTGACCGCGATGGAAGCAGACATATTTCAGAGAGAGCGTGAAGGGACACTGATCTGGGTCCTCTGTCTAAACAGACAGCAGTCCTTACATCAGCGTCACTGTTCAGGTTACCTGTCAAAAGAAGAATGTCTAATATTAGACTTGAATATATTAATAATTCATAGTCTGCCACCTTGGGCAGGATCCTCATTTCGTACTGTTCATCTGTGGTATTTTAGCTCTAGTGAACGTGTTTCCCCAATGAAACGTGGCAAAGTCCCCTTTTACGCACTTTCTCGCTCGGGGTGAGGAGACTTCCAGCAGCCGGAAGACAAAGGGATAGCAGTCTTCCCAAAAGAGGAGGGCCATTTCTGACTTCTGCATTATGAAGAACATGACGAGAACTTTAATAGTGATGGAACAAGGAGGGTGGATGGATTTGTTTTCCATAAATTGCGATGGAATGATCTTCATGTTCCTGCATGGGAGAGGGGAACCTGGCTACATGTCTTCAGGGTGTCACTGAGATCTGGGATGAGTCAGGAATTGGATTAGGATGATCGCTACAGGCCCCTGGCATGCAAACATCCACCTCTGACACTGTCCAACATCCGTATCCCTTCACTGACAATTCCCTCGAGCTCCCACCGGTAAAGATTTCTGAAGAAAATAGTGTTTGCGGAAATTGGGAAAAGTTCCTCTCCAGAAACCCATATTTGTCTGATGCCCGGAGCATACGTTGTCAAATTCCAGTTAAGTGGCTTTTTGGTATGTAAATCAGCAGCGCAAAGCGCCCCGATAGCTCTCCTTCCTCAGACGGCGTGCAGCATTACCGCTGCTTGTCTCCGTGCCTCACGCTCCTGAGTAGTAATAACCACTGCATTCGCTTTAATAGCCGCCATGCCGATGGGTCCTGCGATAAGGGAGATTAGCGGCTCGGTGTTCAGAGGAATCGCAGTGTTACGGACCAATCTGACGTCCAGCTGCCCTTTAAAGCCGCGCCCCAGTGCTTGCGGCTCGAAGTGCTGATAATCCATTGAGATAAAAGGTATAGAGATGCAGAAAAAGCAAATTCAATGAGTTTCAGCCACTTGTACGCGGGCGGCTGAAAACCCTTGTCAACATGCTGTTGGCTTTTGGATCCATGGGACGGCTAAGTGGCCTGGAGTATCGTGGAATGGAAGCAGAGCTTGATCAGGCAGGAGCGTAATGCGCCTAATGCATTATCTGCCTATCAGTGCCCCATAAACTGATCATCTGAATGGCGACACGCCATTCACATGCACCGGCGCAGATAATATTGACTGGACCTGGCCGTTCCCTGGTCAGAACCTCACCGGTCCGTGACCAGAAACCCGTGAAGCAGGAGGACACCCGTGTGGAGCAACTGCAAACTCACATGGTGCTCAGACCCTGATGTGGAGTGCAGGCAGATCCCCCCCCACCTTCCCCGGAGACACCATCGTGCTCTGCAGTCTTCTGCTAAGTTTAGCCAACGTTCCTCTATCAAAAGCAACAGCAGAGCTTTTGTACTTTTATAGAGGTACTTGGATTTATAAGAAATTTCCCTAGAATGCTTTGATGAATCGTACAACAGTGCTTGCTCTGTGGAATCACTTCTGGGCTCAAGCCAAGCTCTTTAATCACCACCTAACTGGCAACTTCAAGATGCATAGTGTTCATGGAATGGAAAATATACCAAGGAGTGTATATTTTTTATTGAAAATGCTATTCGCAGAATGGCACCATCTAAAGCATGTTATATGTTATATTAAAATGGTCCGACCTTTGGTGTTTCTTCAGTTATTCTGCTTTTCTACCTGCTGCAATATGCTACGGGAAATATCTAGGTGCCAATTTATCTTTAAACTGTGGGGAGAGACCCACTAACAAGAGGAGGATATATAGCCCCCACCTCACGCAGGGCTGAGGTGTGATTGGAACCCACAACCTGGCGGGGTGGGGCGACATAGCTGCCCAGTGAACCATGGTATCAGCAAGAGATGCACCAACACTGAACATTAATTGGGAGACGCTGTTCTGTGGTTATTTATTCTAATTACGGCACAGCAAAGACCCCACTTGGGTACGGAACACTTTTAAGATTGCATCTCCTTGATGGTAAGACGTGGGAACAGGATATGGGAAATTGTATAACTAATTCCGGGCCGCTCTGGGAAATTAAATAAGAGAAAACAAATGGAATTTTAATGAAACAAACTTAATACGAGTTGCACATTCATCGCTGACCTAAAAAATGATTATACCTCAGGGATAACGGGTGTATGAAAATGTGGAAACGGCATCAGCTCAGACAGCAGCTCATTTTTTAATCTTCCCGCAGAATCGAACTGTTCATCTGAGAGTTTTTCCAGCCTGTGGCTGCAAGCCTTACTTCAGGATCATTGCCACAGCTCTGGGTTAATAGGAGTGATGTCCTTGGTCTTGGGGTTTAATCGAAATTAATGACCAGGATTAATCAGGTCAGTTAAAAAAAAACACTCTCTTAATGTGGGAGGCCATATGGTGGTCTGGTCAGGCACGGTGACAGATCTTTATAGGGAAACTGAAACCTACGGTAGAGGTAACACTTTCCGGATCATTCCTCATGAGAGGCCTCGGTTCTGCTGTTGAAGGAGATATGGGCCATTTAAAACTGGAGCACAATGCAGGAGATGCTCACACAAGTACTGCCCGTGACAAGGTGACCCATCGCTTTGTCTTAAGCCGGGAGTGGCATTCAGGCTGGCATCACTCACGTCGATTTACAGGACGGAATACGAGTGTAGCTGTGGCAGGACACAGAACAAAAAGAAGAAGAAGAGGAGATGGAGGGGCACCGGTGGGGTGAGGTGATGGATGCGAGATGATCAGTAAAGTGAAGAGAAACTAAGACAAGCATGACGGAAATTGTGAGAGTGGGGAAAGGTACTGTCCGGGAATACAAACCATTTTGCGAGCACTGCTGCTGGTGTTTCTCATTTTCAGGTTTTGAAGTGGTTGATCATTTTCTCTACATGTGGATCAAAGGACTCCAGTGTAGATGCATCATGCATGTGACACAACCAGCATTGGCTACGATATCATCAGAGGGAGGTAAGGCTTCCTAAGCCTGCCGGTATGATTAGAGGCACTTCGGGATGGCAAACCGGACATAGAGTGTGTGTTACATGTGAGAGCAGTAATGAACCACAGAAAGCTGTGCACGCATTCTAAATATGCGACAGGCCACGACCCAAAACACCAAACCACCCACCCACCAATCACATGACATGAGGAGGAGACATGACTTCCAGACAGTGACAGCTATGGTGGGGCTCAAACCCAGCACCCAGACGGTGCAAAGTGACAGGGCTACTCCCAGTACCTCCTTCAAAGAATACTAAATAAATTTGGACTCTGGTTACATGACATCAAGCATTTGTGGGACAGCACACATGCCCTGTGGAGGGTGGTGAGGCCATGCAGCAAACAGATCATGGTTTTGGTACACTGAGAAGCCATCACTCCGGCCTTCAGACCTCCTCTCCACACCGGTTTACTGAGGATCTTTCCATCTCTGCCTTCTGTCTGTTTAACCATGAAGCGTGACTGCTGCTCACTGAATGTCAAGGACAGATTTGACATTTGATTCAGCAATGCTCAGCCTGGCAATACTTTTTTACTCTTTACCGTGTATATCCTTTAAAAACACGGTTCCTCTGAACAGCTACTCTATAAACTGAAGGTGTCAATTTTTTTGCAACTGAAAGGTTTGAAGTACAGTTCTGCCTCCCTATGTCCAAATCGCACCTTACTAGAGTGCAGCTCCCCCTCCCTATGTCCAAATCGCACCTTACTGGACCGCAGCTCCACCTCCCTATGTCCAAATCGCACTCACTGGAGTGCAGCTCCGCCTCCCTATGTCCAAATCGCACCTTACTGGAGTGCAGCTCTACCTCCCTATGTCCAAATCGCCCCTTACTGGACCGCAGCTCCACCTCCTTCAATGTTGACCCTTATTCTTTACTTAATGTTCCAAAATGTAGAGAATGATTCAAAGTGAATGGTTTAATAAGACACTAGTTTTGCACTATACAATAATCAACTTTAATATTAATTTTCATTAGTAGCTCAGAACAGACATTCATTTCTGTAGTGGATGACATAATCCTGCATGATGTGTTGATTTCTGTCCCATGTTTTTGTATTTTGACTTATTTTGCTTTCCGTACTGTTGCCAAAACTACACTTAGTAGCTAGAATCTGCTAGAGGTAAGACAATTGATGAAAAACTTTATATTTTAGCGCATTTTCATGGGACATTATGAATTAATAAGCAAGAATATTGCTTGTAGCGATAAGCCATTTGGATGCATTTTTAATTTTCATTTACAGGTGATGTTTCAAAAAATATTATATCACTACTTGATATGTACAAAAAAACCTTTCTGATCACATTTTTTAGTTTATTTTGTATTGCTATAAAGTGGTAACACAACATTCCACCACATGAACAAACTTAATCTTTAAGACTGCGATCATATTAGTTATAATATGCCTTTACAATCATCCTGAGTACATATAACTAATAAACTAATACACAGACCAGCTTATTCAGGACCCCATGCCCCCCACTCCTTGCCGCTCTGTACCTGACAGGGCTTCCCCCTCCTCTATGACTCTGATTTAACCCATTTACAGATTGAAGGTGCCCATCTCTGCCCCCTAGTCCAGATGCATTCTGGGATCTTCATATCATGACGACTCTCTAAGGTGTGCTGATTCACCAGCCTATTCAAACACACTTATACGACAGATGGAGCTTAGTAGAATTTTAATCAAGCTGTGTGCATGTAATTTTTTTTCCCCCTCTGTAATTAGTGTTCACACTTACATCCAGTGAATTACTGTCTTGAAATACTTAATTATGCAACCTTAAATACTATAATGAATTGGCAATTCATCAAATGTTAATTATGCTTTCCCCTCCCAAAAAATGCAGAGAAAGACGGGATGTTACTAGTTTGTGACCACGACTGAACATATACAGTCCCAGATCATCGCTTTGTTTGTCCCCCACCTCGATTGGCTGATCAAAGTCATCTGACTCGTTAGGGGAGTCTATGTGTCGCTAAGCGACCCGTCCTCTTTCAGATGAGAGAATGGCGGTGATGACATCCACTGTGACTCATACAGGGCCAGGTTACATTTCGAGGCAAATGTTTACTGAACCCCGGTGTTTCCTAGACAGGGAGGATCAGCAGGCTAAATGTAGCTGAGTAGCACATGCAAACTCGAGTTCCCTCATTAAGAGGAGGTTTGGCTTGGCTGTCATTAAGTAGATTTCTGCTCATGCCGGTTAAGCTTCTTTCGGGTTCTGAGCACGGAGATTAGCTGCAGTTTTGCTGTACTTGTTAGGATGCTCCTCATTTTCATTTTTATATCTCCAATTAAGGAATGCAGGAAATTAAATGTCCCTTATAAGCCCCTGTCCTTTCTGAGGCACTGTCCTTGTAAGAAGTCTGCCTAAATTAAAGCAGCCAGGCACTGAACAAAGTGTCCACCTTATTTAAGCCATATCAAGTTCAGCAGATCAGTCAGCATCACTGGGATTCTGTCACTTGAGGCAATATATTTACAATATATTTAAAATAAGGTTGTTGAGCGCAAATCATTTCAGACTGTAAATGTTGTACACAGATGATCCCTCAGAACAGAGGTAGGTGGATTAGGAGTTAATGTCTGTCTTCAGAAGGTTGTCGTTTTGAATCCTGTGGTGAGCAGTGTCTATATCACTCTTGGACCCTTGAGCAATACCCTTAACACTGTCCTATGGGTGCTGGATAAATGGTTGTGCTCTGACCCCAAGGTTTACTCTCACCTCTATATGTTGTGACAGAATGGGCAGTTGAGAGTCTGCCATGCACCAACAGGGGGCGATCAACATCACATAGTCTGACTGTAACCATGGTTTCCATACTGTCAGCTTCAATGAGTGCCAATGGGACATGGACATGATCGTTGCCAGGGGGCAGGACAGAGTTCCTTCAGGCTTAAAGCCTATATAGTCAAGGAGGACAAAAAGAAATGGGAAACACTGGTCACCCTCATTTGAGTCACACCTTGTAATCATGGAAATCAGGTGTTTCATTCACACCCATTGCCACAGCACCAGTATCAAAGCACCAGACCATGCAGTCAGGTTTACAGACATTTGTGAAATAATGGGTCATTCCGAAGAGCTCAGTGAATTCAAGCATGGTACTGTCATAGGATGCCACCTTTGCAATAAGTCAGTTTGTGAAATTTCTTCTCTGCTAGATATTCTATAGTCAACTCTAAGTGGTATTATTCCAAAGTGGAAGCATTTAGGAACTAAAGAAACAGCCAGAAAGTAACAGAGTGGGGTCGTCGAGTGCTGAGGTGCATGGTGCATAAATTTGCGCATCCTCTGTTAACTCAATAACTGCAGAGTTCCAAACTTACGGCATTAATTCTTGGCTGGTGATTCCATAACTATATACAGTGATTTTTCATGTATATTTCGAATAATTGTGATAAGTCGATCATGATTAATTACACAAAGATGAAGTCGTGAATATATTCATCCTTTGCCGCTTTACCTCGAAATTCATTTAGGCTGATAAAATGACCCCATTTTGTGACAGTCAAGCAGCCATATAAGAGTCTCTGAGCAGTCACAGCTTTTCAGATTATGCAAAGCTCACCCAGGAGAGTCAGGGAACTTTAGTGGCTCGTCAGGGACATTAGAGGTCATGGGAAAGCACAGATCGGGTGACGTGAGCCAAAAATACAAGGGAAAAACACCCAGGTGAATCTACATACTCATCACCGAATGGGAAGCACATCACAGCACCCAAGGTACAGCATGTCCTTCAAAACTCAAGAGGCTCCATATTACTGGGCTGAAGGTGGATTTGGAGGGGCAGCCATGCCGCTTTACAAGGGAAGTGTGGCTGCTGGCTGTCCGGTGAGCAACATCCCAGCGGGAGAACGGGCCACAGAGGGGGTGTCGGCGTGTCTCTGCAGGTTAGCAAGGGCACCAGCCCAAATCACAGGTACTGGCTGATGCTACATCAGCTGAATAGATAACAAATGAAAAAAATGTAATGACCTTACAGCAGAACTGTAAATGACCCTTTCTGTAGCATAAAGTATGGTCAGAAACTGGGACAGAGCAGGTGGCAAAACTGCCCCATAACATCATCTCCATGCTGCACTGCCTTAGGCCACAAAGTTTATCCTTACTAAGTCAGCTATCTGCACCTTCTCTGCTATCAAACTGATCCTCCCCTCAGGGCCATCTACAGCTGAAGTCCCCAGACATCTGGCCTGGACGTGTGACTGAAATGGGGGGTGGTTCATTCCTCCAGAATGGGGCCCTGGACCCTTAAGAAAATCCTAACCGGTGAAGTATCCAACTGAACATGGTAATAAAATGTTTAATACTGTTTAAATGCACCTGAAATGAAATCTGTTGAATGGTCGATGCCTTATGGATTATGTTAATTGATGTGGATGCTAGTCAGAATTAATTTTTTCTATTGCACTGAAAAATAGAAAATGAAACTCTTGTGGAAGTGGTGTCAGAGACCTTTTTCCACGCATGGTTAAATATCATAAAAATGTTGAGTAAAGTGGTGTAACAAACAGGAAAAAAGCATGAATGAAAATAGTTTCAATTTATTTTACAGCAAATATACATCACACGCTTTTCTCTAAAATTATACATTCGAGGGGAAAAAAATGTAATGCGGGAGGGGAGCATTTATCTTATGAAATCTGTCTTTATCATTCTGCATTTCGTAATATAAGAGCATCTCTTTGCTGAAATGCTACTGAAGCCCCAAGGGAGTGGAACTCTGCTACGTGCGAAAGTCACCGCAAACAGACGAGTGGCTGTGTCCTGATCCAGCGTCTGTCAAGCCTGGAAAACGCACCCAAGCATGCTGAGTATCGCTATCAACAAAACGCTTAGGAATTCAGATGCTCAGTCAGCTGGACAAAAAGAAAAGAAAAAAATAACCTTTGCATCAAACATCTGTTCCAGGTGCTGGCCAGCCCCAAACAATCCATGGAAGGGAACTGAGACGCAAATTACGCATAATTCAACATTTTAACTGGCCAGAATTTATGGGTCGGTCGTTGCTGAAAGGACAACAAATAAGAGATTAATGGACTAAGCTGAAGTTAACATAAAGTGTGATTGTGACTTTTTACAATGGTTTGAAACTGACATAGAAAACATTGGCAGGAGCAGTTTTAAAGACAAAAGGGGATGTGGTTTGTATTTCTTTATATAGCACAAGGTTTTGAGCTGCACTCTAATGAATTATAAAAATAGCCCTTAAATTAATATTATAGTATGGGAACAGAGAAAGGGTGAAGGGTCGGATTCCGTTGCTCAATCTGCAGTTCCAAGGTACTGTGCACGCACACCAGTGTAGCATGACCTGTATTTTTATACATGCAACCTTGTGGTTGCTCACGAGACAGGAATGCCAACCACATGACCTGCTGTCAACATAGAGACGACCCTGGAGTGGATCCAAACAAAGTGTAATCTTTTCGTTTCTCAGTTACAAAACGGTGGCCATTTTTCTCAAGATTTCTGTGGAAACCCCAATCACACATTTTTGAAAATAACGGTTATTACCTTCGCAAATAGTTAAAGAAAACTGATGTGTAGCGCTAAAGGGCATAGATGAGGAGGTATTTCTCTACTTGACACACTGTAACACTTTAATGTAACCACAATACGATTTTAAAAATTTCTGGTATAAACACCCAAAGCACTGGATCACCCTTCCATGAATAAAGAATCAAACTGTAAGACGATTCGATTTACCTGTGACAGAAAATCCTACATGCTAATGATTTATTCTGCCTAAACAACGTGGTATAGTACATCAAGAGGTACACCATTTATCAACAACACTTTGAAAGTCTTGAGTTACATCATACTGTCTTCTGAAGACAATTAGGATGCATCGCTACCGGCTGAGTATACAACTTCCCCTACTGTATGTGCGCTGATAAAATGGCGTCTTCTGTTCTTCCATAAGAGAAATTTCTAGTCACTGACTGATATTACATTGGCACTCAAATAGAGAGAGGCGGATGCAGAGAATGAGAGTGGTAAGTCAATTAACACTCAATACCTATGCTGGAGCTAAGTTTGGCGAGCATTCTGAAATCTGACATGGGAAACCTTCGCGAAAGCCCAACATGATTTGAAGCAAGACTTCACCCTTTTCCTCATCCTTCTGTCTTTCAGCTTTTATTAATAGTCCATTTTGGCTTCATGCTTTCATTTTCAATTCAATTCAATTCAATTCAATTTGTCTAGTTCTCAAAGCTCATATTTTGTTTCTGAGGTGCAATGTGCTGGATTTCTGGTTTTAGTTCAAGTTTGACATCTCTTAGAGTCAGACCTTCTTTCAAGCCATTTAAGAGAAGGAGAACTCCAAAGTCACAGGGGATATTTATATTATCAAGCCAACTGCTGATGGATGGTCAGTGTGGTAAAACCAAACAGGCTCCCCTTGTGGAAAACACGGGAATGGTCCAGTTTAACATTACTGGAAATGTGCTGGAAAATGGCAAAGGGTCATTTGGGTTTGCTGGTGAGAAATTAAAAAGGAAACCTTCATTAGACCTGATAAGATAATGACATAGTCATCACTTCACAATGTCACTACCAGAGAAACATTATTGCCTTTTAATCTGCGACATCACAATGCGATCAGAACGCAAATGTAAAACTGTGATTTCTTCATGATACCAAACGGCAGTTCACCAAATCGATCTACATCAGGATATATCAGAACGAGCTATATTCACAAACTTGTTTTCTTTATTAAAAATATTACAAACTGGAAAAAGCTTTGGTTGATGTGCATTCACAGCCATCTCATATCATCGCTTACAGATCCTTGACGTGACCATTTTTCCCTCAGTGTGGGCTGCTCTTGCAGGGAAGGCCAGCTTGCTAAGGCTCGTATTCAGCTGTAAATCCATTTCTTGTGGCTCTGCGTACTGACGAGGGGCTTTTGTTTGTCGGGCATGACCCCCCCCCCACTCCCCCCAAAGCTACAAAGTCACCCTTCCCGCACATGTGCTGCTTTAAGTTTGCACGCTTTCATCTCGGAGGGTGAGGGATAAGACTGGCCAGCTGTTCCTTGCTAATCTTTAGTGGTCTAAGACCACATCCTTGCAGGTCCCCGGTGCTACCGACTGCTTCCAGTCTCGTGACATGAGTCTGAGCCATCTCAGCCAGTGTGCTGGGCCCGCCTCCCATCCAACAATATCGCCAAATCAGGTAACGCCGAGCTAGGATGTCACAAGCTGATTGGCAGCTTCTAAACTCTCACCGGGCCACCACACGCTAGCCAGTTTCTAAGAGTTCCTGGGACAACCAATCACCCAACCACGCATTGTATTCCTCCAAAAACGGAAGTTTACAGGATGAGACCTCCAAACGTCTTGGTCAATGTATCCACATATAGACACACGCCTCCTAAAGCTATTTCCTGCAATGACTACAGCCATCTGGTGAAAACTGTTTTTTAATATGATGATATGCATGTATGGAATGGTGTTTACTTCTTAGAAAAATTTAATTATGAACAAAGTATCAAGTGTAATCCTGTAAACAAGAAAAATACATTAAAAATATTCAATAAAATTTGAGCAGTTTCTAAAATGTTAACAAATAATGAAAAGGAATGAAAATTTATATGTATAAGTAATCACAAAAAATACAAATATTTATATATTATATATATGCATCACTGTTATAAAGATCTATATACTGTATATCCATTTATTATCAATAACTGCAAGGCAGTTCACACTCAAGTCAGCATACACTGATGTAAATTTATATCTGCATATATTTATATCTGTAGATATGTCTGCACATTGTTGTTTAAATAACTTGATATTAACTTTGGAATTAATAATCACAGGTGGTGAAATCCAGGCTATTTATAAACCAGTCCGCACAGACCATGACAGTGATTGTAGAGTAGAGATAACAAGGAGTGAGGGCTGGTGGACGGAAACACACAAAGCTCTCCCCTCAGACTCTGAATTCTCTGCCTCTGTGTTAGAATTTCCCCTGCGAATGAATTTAAGGTCTTATCTTGACAGCAATGAAGCACAACTTCACTAAAACATACCGAACTCACTTACTGAAGGTTTACTGAATAATGACTCGAGCGGTGTGGGCTGTTTGCTGGTGTTAAAACATAAACGTTGTTTAAATAAAACACAAGACAGACACTGGGGACCCGGCAAAGCCGGGAAGAGTGTCTCTGGAAGCTGAGCACCTTGTTGGACGTAAACATCTACCCTTCTAATCTCAGCAGCAGCTTCAGAAGATGACAACTTCAGAAACCCGACCTCCTTCACTGGAGAGGATGGAAATCAAACTGAGGGCTTAAGGAAGCCGACAAATCGATACATACCATAAAATACGGTAAGGGCGGGTTAACCACAATTAGAAATAAATATTGACCATTCGACCGCCGTGCAAGCAAACAGCCTGTGACACTTGTGTCGAACTCTTGGCTTCCATGCAGCCACCCTAAGCATCTCTGTAAAGTCCCATAGTTCTTGCCACTTAAGGTTTCTACCCTCAGATGAATTTATATATAAATTTTATTATTTTATGAATACAGTATTATTTCATCCATCCATCCATTTTCCAAACCGCTTATCCTTACTGGGTCGCGGGGGGTCCGGAGCCTATCCCGGAAG
>JAODJX010000020.1:9208795-9221829 GCA_026776945.1 Isichthys henryi
CCAGGCGGAGACTCGAACCTGGGTCCCAGAGGTGTGAGGCAACAGTGCTAACCACTGCACCACCATGCCGCCCCCCACCTTACAGTCATGCTTCGCAAAAATATCGTTTACAATAATCCGACACGCAGCTGCACGTTTCGGTCAGACAGTGCTGATGACTGTGCAGGTGTGACCTGTGCAGATCCATCGAAGAGGCCACAGGCAAATACAGACTGAAGCTGGAGTGTCACTACAACAATGGCGACACCCACCACATGCGGCAGGACCTACAGCAGACTACAGATGCCCAAAACAAAAGCAGCAGAATAAACAACCACACCACACTGCCGGACCATTTATGCTCCTTTGCAGGTTCTCAACACCAGGCCTTATCCCTCATGTGCTCCTGAGGATAGCCAGAGTCTCTGCTCTGGGTAAACAGTTACGGAAGATGAGTAGATTGATGTGCCCAGTAGGAACTACAGGCTACAGTTATTTATTTTTATTACTGTGGCAGTGAGAGGGCAGGCACTAGCTTCATTGTATCTCGGAGCCATCCTCTCCTTCACAAACCCAAGACCCATCTGATCAGTGAGTGGCCATCAGCCAATCATTCTCTGCCACATCCCAAGATGGCGCGGCTTATCACATGCAGCAGAAAGCTATGAGCACCTGGTTTATTTACTCAAATAATAAAGTCCTGGCTTCCATTATAGTGCTCGGAAAACATTAATAGATCAGTTCCTTTCTGAAATAAACGTAACACAGATGCTCCGTTGTCTTACCATCTGGTTCGCAGTAACATTTGGTCATTTTAATGACGTGTAGCCTTCTAAGGTGGACCACGCAGGATGTGATACTAATCTGAATTATAGCAGACGGCAGCCTATAGTTTGAGTTAATCTTAAGCGAGACGTTTGTAGAGCTGTAATGTGAAACTGTATAAATGTATAGCTATGAGATGCTGTTCTGATAAGTGGAAATATATAGAAAACCATCATTTACTTGACAAGCAAGCTTCCATAAATCCTTCCAGAATGTTAGCTAGAAAAAAACAAAAAAACGACCCAACCACAAGTGGTCAAATCAGGGAAGAATCTTCTGGAAGGTCAGCTGGATCGGGATGGTCATTGCATTGAGGTTGAGAAAATGACATCACATGACAGGAATGGCTGCCATGTGGATGGACGGGATAACATGACACTACTTAAAGCTGAGATGGTCATCAGAGAGAAGGGCAGACGCCACACATCACGCTTGTCACGCCGGCCTAGTTACATCACAAGAGCGGGGGCGGGGGGGGCAAAGCGGGCTGCTGATGTGAGCGGGACTGACACGTATTAGGCATTTCAGAGGGATGGTGAACCCTCCAGGCCAGACAGGGTGGCAGGCACTGGGTCACAGGCACTGGGTGACAGGCACTGGGTGGCAGGCACTGGGTGACCCCTCCCCCCAACCACCTGTATAGACGCCTCGCCCACCTCCCACACTCTCAGCATGGCTGCTTCTGCTCCCAGCAGATCCAGCGAGTTCCCTCCACTTTTCATTCCAACCAAGCCAGGCATGGCTATTTGGTGTTACTGTGACTGTACCAGCCTCGGGGGCACGGTGCTCCCTGAGGCTGTCATTGTCCTTAATACTCTTAGTGCCACACAGTCTGGCCCAGTTGCATTCCTAGAATATGCTGGAACCAACACTGCTACTGTACACAAGGCTGAAACTATATACAGGGTGACTGGCAGCACAGTCATCGAGAACTTTTGCTAACAGGCTTTATGGTACCTGCCAGTTAATTGCTCCTGTTGCAGTCCAATGTAAAAGCGTTCATTAGGAGAACCTCTACCTTCCGTTAAAATGTTTTTTTTCTCAACTCCCGCTCTGGGACGCAGATGCTCACTTCCAGACCTGAGAAGCATGGTACGGCTTTGTATGCAAACTTAACTTATTGAAGACCTTGTATCACAATCAACAGTTAATCAGTCAAAGGCAATGTGAATTGGTGGAATTTAATCGTCTCATGTGTCTTCTCATCTCGATTAAGCTTCATAAAGATTATCTTATTTGATTGTGCAAACTTCAACTAGCTTGGTTAGTTATCAGCACAGCACAAATAGCCATGCTAATAATGTAGCGGTATATAGCATTTGTCAGTTACAATTCTCATCCCATTATGTTTGCTGGTAAGACTTAAGAATGAGGAAGAAGTCGGTCAGAAACGGGGCCTGATTTGGCATTTATCTGGGAAACACCATAAAGTAAGTTCCTCGACTACTAGAAACTCAGAATCATTTCATTCATAAATAGCACTGGCAGATTTATTACCGAGAAGTGATTCAGTAAATCTCCTATATTTACTCTTACGGGTCACTAGGAGAAGATCTTCCAGTCACTATTTTATGTGAGATGTGTTTCTTTCCGAAAAGTTGGGATGTGTTTGTGAGAGAGACAGGATGCAGGAGAGTGACAAGCGCGTCACAGTGGACCCTGAGGTGACGTCATTTTTCCACAACGAATGGCCTGACATTCGTAGCAGAATCTCATATTACCATATTAGTGAAGATGGATAACAGTAAAACGGAGAGATAAATCTCACTTTATTTATTGCAACTATAACAGCAATAGATAGATAGATAGATAGATAGATAGATAGATAGATAGATAGATAGAGATAGATAGATAGATAGATAGGTAGATAGATAGACAGACAGACAGACAGACAGACAGACAGACAGACAGACAGATAGATAGATAGAATAGGGAATAATAAGGAAATACAAAATAGGGGCTAGTTTACAAAATATAACAAACTGCATACAGCGTGACTACAGAAGCGCCTTAAAATGCGACGTGACATCACACCTCTGACCCCGATATACCGGCGCCCCAATGTTAATATAAAACCTACGCCCCCGACTGCGATGTTTAAAAAAGCTGGCCCCTTGATTTTTACCTTGCACTTTACAGACTTCAGCTGTTTAGTGGAGATTGTTAGTTGTCACATGTTATAAAGCTAGAATGAAAAATGCGCCAGTGTACAGTAGTATGTTGCCAGTGCGTTCAGCAGAGATTCTGGAGGACTCTCTTGAGGTGCTTCTTGCTCAGCTAGAGCACGTTTCACACACAGCCCCGATACTTATCAGCAATATGGCAGCTTTCGGACTGGGGGTGGTGTTGCTGTCATCCAGACATTTTAATTAAAATCCTAAACAAAACCACATCTAAAATTCAAGGGTGCTTATTTCCCCTGACACATCCTCTGGTACCAAATTTATTTCTCTTTTTTTTAATCTACATCCTGTCTGTGTCCTCAGTAGGAAACAAAATTCTAAAGGAATGTCCCAACTTCGTGGGACGTTAGGCTGTGTGCGTCCGCTGCCAGGCGCCATTTCGCCTCTCCATGTGGTCTGTATCTCCTGGTGGTCCAGAAAAGCCCAGGGTAGGCCCACGTCACCTGCCTTCCACCCTTCTTTCAAATTTTTTGGATTTACCATCGAAGCTGTCAATTCTCATGACAGAAACTGACTTAAAATCTTCAGCCTACAGACCCATTTTTACTGAAGAGGTGTCACAAAGTATTCACTGTCCAACACCAGCAAGAATTTTTTCTTTCAAATTGACTAACATAGAACAATCAGAGCGTAAATATGCATATGCGGTGAAACAGGCTACACGCAATGGGCACAAATTCAGTGGGTTGTTTGCTTAAGATAATTACGGTAATGGTCATGGCTGCAAACAGTACCGCTAATGCGGGGTAATGTGCTAAAATGCTCTATCATAATAATAAACATGCCATGAATCTGGATAGTGCGTCTTCTTTCCCTCATCAGTTAAAGCCTTGATGTTTAAATTTAAATGTTAAACTCGCAAAAACAAAGGCTGCATTTTTGCACACGTCATCGTCTGATTTCGTGCCACCTGTTCACTGCCTGGTTAATGATCTTCCCAAACTGACAGCTGCACTCGGGTTAAAAAAAATACATAAAATTTAAAAAAACAAACACAAGCCTTAAATGGGAAACAGGAGAATTATCACTCCTGTGATGCTCAGGTCAGTCATTTCTGCATTCTGGTTTTCTTCAAGTCAGAAAACATGCAGTCAGTAAGCTGATGTGCCCATATCATCCGTGGCGTGTTACTGCGTGTGCCCACCCCCCCTGCCCTGCGCTTTCTGGGACCTTCGCCAGGCTGACGACTCCATACTGAATAAGCAGTTATGTAAGGCTGATAGATGGATCTGCAGAGTCAGACGAGCCCTTGGGACTGAGATGAGTGTAGAGAGGGCCGAGTTGGTAACAGAGCGGGTTAGTTACTGTACTTACTGAGCCCGATGTCGTCTTTGTCAGGGACTGTCTAACAGTGCAGTGATGAAGATTTATTTCAGCTCTGTGAAACCTTCCCAAATAACCCCAGTGCTCTCATCACACAGAAAGCCCACCGGCTGCCCTGCTCGTCCCAAGCCTTCCGAGCTGGCAGAGCAGGGCTGCTGATCCAAACGGACATAAATACTGACTATAGCATCCACATTGGCAATTTATTTCAGCACACTCGAACACAATGCCGCTGTTTAATATGAACGTCAATAGGCAATTATGTGCCTGCGCACTGATGCGAGCCAGAAATGCTTATTAAGCTATGTCTCTGGAGATTTTGACCTTTGGGAAATGCTTCAGGATTCAGATTTTGCTTCTAAATATGTGCTGTCTGTGAGTAATTTCCCTTTTGGTTTAGCAGAATGGCATTTTTCACCGAGACATCTTGAAAGAAGTTTGACGTAAAAAAAAATATCTGCGACCAAAGCATCTCGCCTTTCACACACTTTCATCCGGTTTCACCACCGTCGCTGTCAGTCATTTCTAATCGCAAGGACTTTTTCACACATTCATAAAGAAGCTTAAACCGATGGCGATTCCACCCCAGCAGCCATGGCTGGGTCCTGTGTATGCGCTCCCCCACTGAGTGATAGATATTAGCCGATCACGCTGGCAGGGGATGAACGAAAACGAGGGGGATGGAAGGGACTGGCGAGATTCACAGAGCGCGCCATCATCCTTGGCACTTGGGATATTTTTAATCGCTTTCTGCGCTTCCTCAGTAATACTGTAGTGGAGAGGAGCGAATTCACTTTGAGATCCTCTAACCTAATCAGAGACCCAGTAAAAGATGCAATATCTGAAATCTTCTTTTCCCTCCTTTCTCATATTCCATAGCCGGAGGTTCCCAGTAATTAAACACAAAATTCATCTGTCTAAAATGGAGACCGTAGCAGGTAAAACAAGACAGATCTTTAATTTCTTAGACTGGCCCGTTCATAATTACACTTATCCTGTTTATAAAGCTGCTCTTCCGATTTCAACCAAAGTCCAAAAAAACGTGGTTCAGATGGACTCGGCTCCCTAAATTGGCGTTAGGGTATGCTTGTGTGCCCCCCGGTTATGTATTGAGGTCTCGTTCAGGGTGACTCTGCCTAAGCTAGAAGCTCCAGGCTTCTCCTGTGACAAAGGCTTATGGACTGGATGGAAACCATAATGACACTTTAGCAGAATGACTCTTTCCTATATGTTTTGCTCTGCAAATTCTTACTGTAAACCGGAAATAATATGAAACATCTGCTTAAAGCGGATGGACCGGCAGTTTAATACGATGAACAGACTTAAATTTGACGTGCTGATGAGCCCCGCAAGGATAAACTGTGGGTTTTTAAGAAGAAGACATAACTACTGTTAAGAAGTCAGCCCACATATCGCTAAAATCTTCAGATTAATTGTGGGCGATGGGATGACACAGTGCAGAACAAGGAAGACAGTGTGTATGTTTGTGTGTGTGCGTGTGTGTGTATGTGTGAGAGTGTATGTGTGTGCGTACACGTGCGACGTGTGTGTGTATGTGTGAGAGTGTGTGTGTGTGCGTACACGTGCGACGTGTGTGTGTATGTGTGAGAGTGTGTGTGTGTGCATACATGTGCGACGTGTGTGTGTATGTGTGAGAGTGTGTGTGCGTGCACGTGCGACATGTGGGTGTCTGTATGTGTGTGTGTATGTGTTTGTGTGTGTGCATACATGTGCGACGTGTGTGTGTATGTGTGAGAGTGTGTGTGTGCGTGTACGTGCGACGTGTGTGTGTTTGTGCACACGCAACATGTGGGTGTCTGTATGTGTGAGTATGTGTTTGTGTGTGTTCATACACGTGCGACATGTGTGTGTATGTTTGTGTGTGTGCGTGTGTGTGTATGTGTGAGAGTGTGTGTGTGTGCGTGCACGTGCGACATGTGTGTGTATGTGTGAGAGTGTGTGTGTGTGCGTGCACGTGTGACATGTGGGTGTGTGTATGTGTGTGGGTAATGTATATATTACATCGTGGGGACCAAATGTTCCCACAATCCGATAAAAATCTGTTATTTTCCCTTTGACCATTATTTTGGTCCCCACAAGAGAAACTCAATTTTAGAAAAATCTGTGACTGCGAACAAAAAACTAAAAATGCCAAAAAATTTGCATTTTGTTTGGTTACTTATGATTAAGGTTAGGGCTGGGTAGGTATCATAGTTAGGATTAGGGTTTTTCCTGTAGACGTGAATGGAGAGTCCCCACATAGACATACAGACGTGTGTGTGTGTGTGTGTGTGTGTGTGTGTTGTTTGATGTTTGATGTGCATATGCGAGTCGGGACTATTAAGTCACAGATGATCACATTTACTTCTGGATGCCTGAACTCGTGAGCTACATCAAGCACACACAATTCGATATTCAAGCAATTTCAGGCAGAAACAATCGATTATTATAACATTTCTTGATAGAACACGATGCATGACCTAACCGATCAAGCCAAGGCCCTCTTCAGCCCTTCTCACAGTTGGTGCACCTTGGGCCTTGTTGCCCATCTCACTCTGATTTTTGGATCGACTCACCAGACTTGCCGGGTCAAGGGGACTTCGACAGGTCTGAGTGTATGAGACTTCCCTCTGATCGTCACGTCTGACACCTCCTTCTGACTGTCACGTCACGGAGCAGCAATGCCGACTGACCCTTTTCCAGGAAATGCCCAAACGGCTCCGCTGTGGTGTTACGTAAGCACCGCTAAGGAGCTTGTTCCCCACTCCATGAACAGATTTGGCACATCGACAGCCTGCATGGTGATCATAGCCTTAAAAGGGAAACTAGCCCCTAGCCCCCCACCCCTGTGCTCGCTCCGCCCAAGGGTAGAGAAGGATCAGGCATTTTTCTCATCAGAAACATTGTAAACAAAGTTCCTCCCCAAATTCCTTTAGCACTCTAACCCCTCCTCCCCCCCAGCTCATTCTGGAGTCCCCACAGCTGGCCTGCTCACCCAGACCATCACGGCTTGGGAGAGGTCTCCCAAGGGGCCACATTCGGATCTGCATTGGGGAGGGGGGACTTTCGGGGGCGGCAGGCAGGGCCAGCTGGATGAATGCCTTTCTGCACTACATTGCAATTAAATGGTGCCGCATCCTGGCGGAGAAGAGGCTCCGCCCACTCGGGGTGTGGGGAGCTCGGCACAGGATCCTTGGGCAGAGCGCTTTGCACACGGGCAGAAGTGCCATCCATCTTGTGTCGTTGTTGTACTGTAATAATGCAGTACCAGCTTACACGGCCGCACCCATTTAATCAGAGGGCACTGAGCTACACTCCTGGTCTGCAGGGACGCAGAAGCGTAGTGTTGGCGCGGCTGCATTTGACGCACACGCCTAAATTGGCGCACTAGGACGCGCCGTGACACGGTGACACATGACGTCACTTTGGGACCCCTCCTAAACCTGAGACACTAGATATCCCGACTCCTTAAGGACCACGACCCCTGTTGGGAGACAAGGCCAGTACAGCGGCTGTGGGGGGGAGGGGGTGCGTCTCAATCCGATTTTAAAAGCAGCCGGACAAACACACGTTTCCCTGGCGACGCCCGGCTGCTAAGGTTTATGCACATACAGCAAAAAAAAATCCCCATTTTAATCAGCGTATATGGAGTCTGACCCAAATCTCAGGCAGAAGCTACTCGGCATTCGGCTTACGACAGCCAAGTTGGGGCAGGGGTGTGTGGGCCCCCCATTGGTGCTCTGGGGCTCTGTCCTGCTTCCAGCCGCCACGCTGCACCCAGACGATAAAGAGGGGAGCCTTTCACACATCACAGAGCTGCTTATGTGGCCGAGCCACATGCTTTTAATCAGACATCTCAGATAAAGAGCGTCTGCAGCTCGGGCGCTGGCCTCAACAGCACCTTTCATGCCACCTAAGCATTGTGCTCATTTTAATCTCACGTACGTATTCTTCGTTCTGAATTTCCATCCATCCATCCATCCATCCATCCATCCATCCATCCATCTCTGCGTGTTACCAACGGAGAATAAAAATGATCATAAGAACTACAGAATTAGCTGGATGAACAAAGAACATGACTTAAGTCCATGTGACACTGGGGGAGGGGGGGCTTATCCCATCCTCGTGGCTAAGCCTGAGAGGGGGGCGGAGGACAGTGTGACCGTTTGCCCAGGCCCCACGGGACCCCATGCGCTGACCACTGGGGCGAGATGACAGTGGATTTGAGAGACACATTAGAGAGCCCCGGTTAGCGGTGGTCCGTACAGCCTTAGGCGGGGGGCTTACTGAACCTGGTTATGCTCAAAATCCATGAAATCTGTTATGCCGCCATGAGGAGAGGCCAGCTAGGGGCCACGCAGTGGGTGGTGCAGTGGGCCCGACAGTCTGCAGTTCTAAGATACAAAGCGCACAAGGTAACCGAGGGAGTAACTGCGTATTCCTGCCAGGATCTTAAATCAATCCCCTTCAAATGGCATTGCAAATGTGGGCCCTTTAAATTATTTAAATGCACTGTTATTCAGATGGGGTTGCCAGAGGAGGGGGGGTGACATTCCTCACAGCTGCTGTGATGACAAAAATGACTTAACAACGACAGCAGAGCTCAGGGTCCTCAGCATGCAGAAGGTTGCGTGCCCCTTACTGACGGGCATCTGGCTGGGGCAGATGTGAACAGGGCCAGATGTGTACAGGGCCAGATGTGTACAGGTCCGGAGGCAGATGGAGGGCAGACCTTCATCCCAGGTGGTAAAGCACACGCCCTCCTGCAGGCTCATCCCTATGCAAGTCCTCCCCTGCCCCTAGCCTATGCAGACTACATTCACTCCCCCCGGATTGGCCCTTGGGTCGGGGGGGTCGATAAGACTGCCTCAGTTACTTATCTGCCATAGAAAAACCGGAACCTGTTTTTCGAATGTGACACCTCTACGCTGTTTCAGCAGCTCTGAGGTCCTTTCTCTCAATCCCCCATCTCACCCTTCTACCTGAAGGCACTCAGCACCCAAACCAACCTCCCCACCTCAAACCAACCTGTTTGACTCCCCACTTTACGATGCAGTGCGTCAGACTTTGAAAAGGATCGTTTAATGCCTGTACAATATCAGACTGCACATTCTGAATCAAGAGAAATGTAAAGATAACAAGAATGCTTTATCCTGAAAATGCCTTGCGGATTACGATGGACTTAATTTAACTACATTATCTTTGGGTCATGGTATGAAAAACAGCATAATTTCTTAAGGTGATATTAAACACGTGCCACTGCCTTTCGCCTTTTGCTCTGTAACGGCGGCGGTCTGGGAGATGTGGTACTGGTGACGATGAGAGCTGGGTGGTATGGGTTTTCTCACACGGTATTTGGGGTTAGGTTAATGAGAAGGCTGCATTTCGCTAGCCAGCCGTGTAGGACGCTATCTCCCCCCGCCCCTGTCACGGAAGGCGGACTATAGGTGTTCTCCTTCCTGAATCCTGCCAGAATTATAACTGGGCCATGACAGGCCCGCGGGCTGCTCAGAACCAGGCCAGGTCCGGTCACACCCGGACACTCCGGCCCAGATAAACGGCCAGATCTTACGCATGAAAAACGGGGTAATCTCTCGGACGTTTACTCGCTGAGCTGCCAGGTGCTGAAGCTGCCCCCTCACCCCCGGAATGCCAGTGTTACCCCAGCAGGGGCGGCTGTAAACTGCTCAGGCTAATTCCGGAAAGGTCCTGCCACAAGCCACACCGCACTAAACGCCAGCTTCGGGGGAGTTTGCCTTTTGGTGACTCTGACAGCACAGTGGATTAACCGGACCCTTCCAGATCACAGAACCGCAAGCTTCACGCCCAGGTTGGATAACGGCCATCTGGCAGTTGGTCTGCCTTCCTGTGTGATGATGACTTGCGATTACACGCTTCCCACCACAAAGACGTGCTGTTTACTGCGGCCGCTGGTCACGCAGCCCCTGCAGCCTTGGTGTGGAGGTGACAGGAGGTATAGGGAAGCAGGTAGCCTGCAGGAGTGCCGTCACATCCAAACGCAGATCCATCACACAGCGTCTCCAAAACAATCCGCGCGTGGAAACAGTCAGTGGGCTTGGGGAACGCATGCGGGATACACGCTTTCCCAAGGATTGTGTTAAGCTAAGCCGATTCCTCAGAAACATTCAGGAATCGACTAGCTACAATGACGCAATCGCTGCAATCAGCTATGATTACTGTAGCTGGGGGGTGGGAGCAATTTGTCAGATGTATCCGCAATCCACCCGCTGCCGCATGTTCAGACCCCTGCGTCGTTCATTCCTCCGGCAGGAGGCACCATGCCTGTTGAATATTCATACATTTCAGTAATGCAATTACCATTAACAAGGGCTCAGGAGTACAGGCCGCCTCCCACGTGCTGGCGAGGGGGGCATGGTGTGAGGTCACTTCCTGTCTGAGAGTGGGACTCCTCACAGAAATGCCAGTGGCACCATGCCCTTCAGCCAGGACGAGAGTACAGGATGGGATCCTGGCGAGGGGGGGTGGACATTCTTTCTGGCCTTAGAGAGGGCTAAGTGAGTGTCCCTGATCTGCCCGAAAACATGTGGACCCCACAACCATGGACACATGCTGTCTAAATAGTACTTTGTCCAAGTAAGCAGGATCAGCAAATGTCCCCAGAGCAACTGAGGGTTAAAGGCCCTGCTCAAGGGGCCGAAGGCCAAGGCACTCGACTGTGTGAAATGAACCTATAACCTTCCGATCCGGACCACAGAAGCATAACTTACAGAGCGACAGCAACACTCGATGCCACGAGGCACCATGCCGACCACTGCCTAGCGCTGACAGTAACCTCTCATCACAAGACAACAGCCATGTACCAGGAAGCCATTAATACATAACCCAGCTCTTGGAAGAAAAGAGCAGAGCCCTCAGCAGACGTAAGGCAAGGGCCGTTCATGCACTACATGGGTACACAGTCCGACATTCCCAGTGTGTTCAGGAGAGTCAGACTCAATCCAACCGCACTGGTGCCAGTTCCCAAGGCAGTGAGGTTCCACAAACCCAAAACCCATTCATTCACGCTGGTGCCATTCAGGGGTCCGACTGGCAGCAAAGGAGCACTTTTCCCAGTGATACGTACAGCTGACACACGGCTCTGGTTACACAAACAGCCATTTATACAGAACTGTGCAAAAGTCTCAGGCATCCAAAGAAAACATTAATGTCATTTATCTGGCTAGTAAGTGTATGATCACTCAGAAAAAACATTAGAATATATGGAAATTGACAGAGACAATAAAACTAACAATTTCTTCCGTTCTTCGAACATTACCAAAGTCCCTTTGGAAGGCTAAAAGGACACTGCTTCAGTTCCCAAACCACTCCATTCTACGCCATTCTGTATATTCATTAAATTTCACCACCAGCTCAATTAAATAACTTAATTTGTTCAATAACTTGATTAGGTATCGATTAGGCCTATATGGTGTGCTAGTGACTGACTCAACAATTACATGGGTGCACTGAATGGATGCTGCAAATACTGTGGTGACTTTAGCAGAGGTTTTGAAATGACTAAGCTGACACACTTTGGCATAATATTACACCAACAAGAAGACCATTTAAACATAATTTTCTCTGACTGCCTAAAACTATTGCACAGTACTGCATGTATACAGTCATACACCATCATGCAGCCTGTGTCCGGGAAGCGGCTGTGATAACACTGTTGGGTATTAGGACGCTGCGACAGGGATGGTCCCGTGCAAAAACCCTCCTAGTACACGGCAGACGGCAGCATGGCACACCCTGGCCTGCCACGCAGTGAAACACGCTACACGCTTCTCACACGCTGAGAGGCTCTGAGATCATGAGCGATGGTCTTACAGTGGCCGACACCAGTTGTGAAAAACTCTGCAGTGAGGTAGGGAGTGCCAGGGTGGGGCCATTTTTTTTTTTGGGGGGGGCGGAGAGGGCTTATTTCACTGGCTGATTAAAAGTGAATTACTGCCAAGGTCCCAGAATCGGGAACCTGACAGAGATGGGGGGGAAGTGCGCATGCAGTGGCTCCGGAAGTCTGGTCCAAACCGCAATCGTACCTGATAAAACCACTCAGGGTTTCACCAACCTGCCCCATGGGCTGCCAGCAGCCCCTGACACAGGGCAGAAGCAGGGCTCTGGGGGGCCATTGCTCACATGCTTTTTTGGGGGTGGGCGGAAATTGAGAAATTAGGAGTGGAGGGATCTACGTGGGAGCCTAAACCACATATCAATTCATATGGGAAAGAGAAGACATCTGTAACACAGTCCGTCTGTCACCCCCATGTGTCCATCACCCCCATATGGTGCGCCCCCTTTCCTATGCTGACAGCCTCATGCCCCCTGCCCCCACACCCTCTGCCTCATTCCCTGCAGATGGAGAAGCCAGAATTCCAAGAGGAAAGAGTCCATATTCCCAGCCAATGAGGAAAGAGTGCTGGGCACATGGGCTACGGAAGCTTCCGCACGCGGCACTGTCTGACAGAAGTGGCCCTTATTGTTTCCGATGGGAAAAGGGCCCGAGGCGCCGGTGCTCCGGAACAATCTGCTGCATTGACGTGGCTCGGACACATGTGATCGGGGCAGCGTGGAGCCGAGGGCAGTCAGCTGAGCTCCCAGCCGCTCGCTCAATAGCACATTGTCCTGTTCGCCGCATCCTTCCCGCCGCGGGGGGCGCGGGGGGGGGGGGGGGGGGGGGGGGGGGGGGGGGGGGGGGGGGGG
>JAODJX010000020.1:9221929-9232549 GCA_026776945.1 Isichthys henryi
AATGCCGCACAAGTGTCATGGGGACTAATGTTTGTACTGCAGAAGCAATTTGTATGACAATTTACAGAAACAGGCATTAAAATGTAATTTATATTTTAAAATGATAAAATGCATGGTAATCCATCCTCCCTGCTACTTATGCAGTACAGGGTGGGGGGCAGAGCCTGGAGCCTATCCCAGGATGCACAGGGCCAGGGACGCGTCACACTGTTGTACTGTGTTTTTTACACACAGACAAACAACAAAAAGCACCACCGTCGTGGTGAATGTGGGGCCCCCTCCTAAACACACAGTTTAATGACTCCCCCACAAAGCACTGCACTGATGCCCATTAGTCAGAAAGGAACAGGCTTGTTATGATGGGGGGGCATCGTCACTTACTCAGAGTGATGGTCTGCAGGGGGGGTTTATGCGGGACGTCAGTGACCGTCAGGCTGCTGCCCCCACCCCCCCCCCTCAAAGGGGCCTGTGCCTCTCCACATGCAAAATGGACAGTTGTCGGCACTGAGACCCAGAAAGACCCAGAAAATGGAGGGAAATGGTTCCCTCAGCTCCACAGCTCCAGCTTCTACTCCAAACTGCATAATGGTTACTCATCATGATTGTGTCTCAATCACAAGGCAAATGGCACCAAGTCTGACTGTACATAGAGCTGATTAAACACTGCAGACCACAGTGTCTGAAGGGTCTGAGTTATGCTCAGAGCACCACACAATGATTCTTTAAATGTCACATCTGGAATATGACTGAATACCCCCCCCATCTCATGATGTGTGTGTGTGTGTGTGACCTATCCTTATGGGGACACAATGTCCCCATAACGTGATAAATATCCGTTTTTTTTTTTCCTTTATGCGAACCAGTTTCCTGGTCCCCATAAGGGAAAACTCTATTTCATAAAAATCAGTGACTGCCAAGAAAAAACTAAAAATGCAAAAACTCTTGTATTTTGCTTGGTTACTTATGGTTATGGTTAGGGCAGGGTGGGGGTTAAGGTTGTCATAGTTAGCGTTAACAATTTTCCCATAGAAGTGAATGAGTGGGCCCCATAAGGATAGGTATACCCTACGTGTGTGTGTGTGTGTTTGTGGGTGTGTGTGCCAGATAGCTCTCACTGTTGAGTCATGCTGGAAAAGGACATAGTCTACCATCAAATGTCAGGGTGGGGGCCATGTCCAGCCATTCAGGCCAGAACAAAGGAAAGGCGGACCTTTCCAGAAAAGTGCCTGTTGTGGTCTTTCCTCATCCTGAATTTTTTGCAAACTAGAATGAACTTCCTCTGTTCCTGGGGCTATGTCTAACTCTAGACCCCCCCCCCCTGCATCTCAGTCTAAGTCTCAGCTGTATCTCACTCTAACCCACCGTTGCATGTTACTCTAGTTCTCAGCTGCATCTCACCCTAAACCACTATAACGACTCACTCTGAAGTTCCCACTCTGCGTGCTAGTGCAGATGCAGATGTGTGTGTTAGGACTCCCTGCCTGTGATCAGATGGACTGGGTCAAATCCTGTGGCTGGAAGAGTGATTTCATCACTGGGCTTTTGAGCACTACCCTTAACCCCAATCACTGCACAGAGTGGATCCCTGCTTTCTGAATCGTTCGTTGCTCTGGATACAAGTGCCTGCTAACTAATTAAATGCAAATGATCAGAATCACAAGCAAGGGTCACCTTTGTGGAGCTCTCCCTGGACAACCACACCCCGCCTAAATAAATCAAGCACATACTTGACCTCAGGGCAAGTTTACCCTGTCGTCATGATCCTGACCAAAAGTCCAGCCATTGAGCTTTGCTGGAGAAGCACTTTGAAGAAGTTCCTGGGATTCAGAGGCTGTGATTGGCTGGTCTGAGACGTGCCTGACTGTGACTCCGAGCAAGTAAACTGCTAAAGCACAATCGACTTTTCTGCTCATCCCCACATGGTCAGTTTGATGTTCCAGTGCTCCACAGGCCCTCTGTAATGCTGAGTGACACCAAGACTGCGCTGGACCCCAGCACAGGGCACACCAAGACTGCGCTGGACCCTGGAGCACTGCAGACAGCCTGCTGCATAAACATCTCTTCACTTGCAATACTTGAGGGTCATCTTAAAGCCAACCACCAATCAGATGCACAACATATACCCCACCCACCCACAAGGTAAAACCAATCAAGACGCGGCTTTTGGTGTGCACTCTGCTTACAGGTGGCAGCCTCATTAAAGTGCCCTGACTCTCCGTAACACCGCAGGGACTGACCTATGTATAAAGAGGAGTCCTTCCTGCGCACGTGGTCATCAATGTAGGACACGCCCAACGGCTGCACCGGCGTGGCCCCGATTCCCAGCAGCACCTGGGCCCCGATCAGCAGCAGGTACATCATGTTGGTGTTGGCTCGGTTCCCACAGGCCACGCCCCCGGGATCCCTGTCGTCAGCACGGGACGAGGAGTTGGAGCACACGTCTCGGCTGTCCCTGGTCCGCCAGGCCTCACCCACCTCGTACCGGTACTGGTGGGTGAGGAACTCGGGCAGTGCCGACAGGAGGGCTCCCAGCGCCATGACAATACCGCCACAGCCAATCAGCCGCGGCCGGTGGGCCCGGGCGCCGAAGTAGCTGACGAACAGGATGAGGGCGAGGTTGCCGATCTCAAAGCTGCTGGCAATGACGCCCACATCCGCGCTCTGCAGGTTAAAGCGTCGCTCCAGCGTGGTCAAGACGCTCACCTGTAGGGAAGAGGAACACGGCCAATGCAGAGAAACGATCAGTTTGGAGACGTGGTCAATGCGGAGACATGGTCAATGTGAGACATAGTCAATGCGGAGACATGGTCAATGTGAGACATGGTCAATGCGGAGACATGGTCAATGTAGAGACATGGTCAATGCGGAGACATGGTCAATGCGGAGACATGGTCAATGTAGAGACATGGTCAATGCGGAGACATGGTCAATGCGGAGACATGGTCAATGTGAGACATGGTCAATGCGGAGACATGGTCAATGTGAGACATGGTCAATGCGGAGACATGGTCAATGCGGAGACATGGTCAATGTAGGGACATAGTCAATACGGAAACATGGTCAATGTGAGACATGGCCAATGCCATGACATAATCAGAGATGCGGTCAATGTAGGGTCATGGTCATTGTGGACACAGAGGAGGATGGATGCACATCTTGCCAGTCATTACTTGAGTATTATCCTACTAACCTCGCCTCCATCCTACCACAAGCAGAGGAACATGCATGGAGATGGATCAAAAATATTTCTTTCTTTCCAGTCAAAATGAGATATTACTTTGTTGCTGCACCGACATCATGTAAAACATTAAAAAGTAGCTTGAATAAATTAAAAAGAAACTTGACATTAAAGTAAACTTAAGCAGACCGACATAGAATACTGTACAATAGCCTGGGCCTTAAGGAAATTTCCTCATTTTTAACGACACAACCCTAACAGGACTTCTCTGGATTATAAATTACTCCATCAAATTATTTCCATAAAAAATGACTTAAAACATTAGAAGTAGCCCTGAAACTAGGGCTGAAGGATACTGGAAAAATTCACATTGTGACAGGCCTATCTTTGCGATAAATATTACTTAATAAACAAAAAAGGAGTAAAACATTTTCCCAAAATAAAAAATAGTCAAATAGAACTTATTATCTACCAATACAGTCTGTCTTTACTGGTAAAGTGAGTAGTTAGCAATCGGGATAACTTGCCAAAAAGTCTCTACTGGTACCCTGACAATTCGCACTTATCTAAAATTTAATTTCACGGAATATGAATTTCAAGGACATTTTAACGACAACCATGGCAACCTAAATGTACATATAAAATTAACAGCAGACGCAAAATCTGACTCTCTTACATTTGCTGCTGCGAGCTGAGCCAACAGACACAAAGCAACGCCGACATACCACTCGCTTTTGCTCAATAGTGTCTCTGTGGAGTCCAAAATATTCCCATACAGTGGAAGACGAACGTCTTCTGGGAATCAGCTTTTGTTCGCATTGCTCCTCCTCACTCATTCTCGTTTAATTTCTCACAAACGCACCAAACGGTCTACGAGTGAGTCCAACAACAAGGACGAGAAAGATGATGATTGTCAGAGTTCACACAGAAATACAGGCGCTATAACTTCAGAATGAATGAACTGCAAACTTATCACAGAATGGATGAATCACGATTAATTATACAGCTGCTAAGTAATATTTAAAACAGCTTATTTATTGTTCCACTTTAATATGCTGCAGACCCCCTGTGACCCTGAATAGGACAGATAATTTGAATTAATCATTTAAAAAAAATGTATACATGCTATTGAATATTGGAGTATTCCCTATTGCCAACTCAACCCTAACAGAGACACGCGCGTCCGGGTGTGAACAGGACCTGCCGTGACTGCGTGATGATAGAAGTAACCGCGGGGCTGCGATGAAGTGAACGTCCATGTCAAGGAGATAAACAAATAGCAACAGCATGGCATGAGGAGAAGCCATCCATCTACCGGGGGCACAGCAAAGCGTGGGGCCAGGGTTAGGGCCAGGAAGCAGTGGGCAGGAGGCCGGCCACCTCCATCGCGGGCCACGCCCCCAGCACACGCTCACCGTAGGCAATTTAGAGATGCCAATTCACCTAAACAGCATCTTTTTGGGTCTGGGGGAGGAGAACGGAGCCCCTGGCAGGCACCCATGTGAACATGGGGAGAACGGCACATGGAGCGGGGGCGGGATCTCAACCACCACCTCCCCTAAAAGCTAATTAGAGAGAAATATAAACAAACATGGCATACGGTGAAATTCAGAAAGTGCACAGAGAAAGGCTGAACTGCTAATGAGGCCTGAGCCACGGCTGACCTTTACCTTCACACACAGGGGGCTGCCATGTGCAGCTGGACCGCAATTCTCAGACCACTAGGAGAGAAATGACAGCGACGCCCATGCTGAATGCCAGGGAGACGGGCATGGATTTAGTCCGCAGGAAGGGGGCAGCCCCCACCTGGCTGACGAGGGGCGAGGTACCTCAGAGTCAGAACCTGTACAGTGGAGCTAAGCATCACACGTTGACGGTGACGCCATTCCGCTCTTCAGTTTGATGACACAGACCAAGATGGACAATGTACATATGATTAGAGCTATTAAATCCCACACATCAAAGCCCATTGGAGAGAAAAGACATCAGAGGCAGCGCAAAATGGAACCGCACATATTAATCAGTGCAAATGCGTGGAATAAATACTGAACACTGAATACAAACTGTGCAAACAATGGATGTGCAAACATATACTCTTTGGGGGGATTTAAATTTTACGGTTAGGTTTAAAGGAATTCAACAGCAGTATCTGATGTGATTACAGAAGCTGTGTGTGTGTGTGTGTGTGTGTGGATTATGTTTATATCAAATTGTGGGGACAAAGTGTTCCCCACAATACAATAAAAACCTGCTATTTTGATGTTGTGGGGACCATTTTCCTGGTCCCAACAAAGATCTGTAAAAGCAATCAAAAAAGTAAAAATGCCAAAACTTTCATATTTGTTTTGGTTACTTATGGTTAAGGTCAGGGCTGGGTAGGGGTTAAGGTGATAATGTTGGGATTAGAGTTTTCCAAATAGAAATGAATGGAGAGTCCACACAAAGATATAATTACAAACCTGTGTGTGTGTGTGTGTGTGTGTGTTTGTGCCCTAGCAAGAAGCGCCTCTGAAATGGGCTCCGCTGTGTTAAAGACCGAGCGCATCCAACATATCCTGGGATCACCCCCACAAGGGCCCCCCCTCCCTCTGGGCCACACCAGGTCTGTAGCAGCTCCAGAGGGAGGGGTTTAGGACTCGGCTGAGGAACAGCGGCTCCCTGGGCATGGCGCCCATCCTGGGAGGGGCCACCCTAAAATACAGCCTCAGACAGCATTCCTCAGGGGCCGATGCACGTCTATCCTAATTACAGGCCGGCCCCCGAAACGCAGCACAGTGCAAACCGCACCGTATCTCATTATTACGGCTCCCTGTTCCCCTCCTCTACTAAATACAGACATCTTTGACAAAATCACCACTGTTCGTAATGTGGATTATTAGATACAAATTGGGAAGATTAACTGGGAGAAACTGGCAGAAGATGCTAAATTAGCATGTATCTCCAGTCTCCAGAAGATAAGTATGAGCCTAGTGGTTTGACCCCTCACTGTTCTGTACAAATGGGGGGGGGGGGCTGGATCTTGCCCACAAAGCCACAAAGAGAAACAGGGCGACAGAATGGATTAGCGGTTTGCCTGCCCATGGCACGTATGCCTCCGGAGGGCTGCTTTCCTGTGACAGCGCGAATACAAGCAGCCTCCCGACTGGTTATTCAGACGGTTCAGACACATCACATGATGCACCACTCCGCTGCAGCATGACACGCTCATGCTAGCTGTTATTACGTCATCATCGCCGCTTTCAGCCACATGCCAAAAATAATGCGATACGTCATATCTGCCGTTGCGGACCCAGGACCCGCGCTCCCCGTCAGAGCCAGCGCCCAACTATTTTTGGGACAGAAGGCGCACATCCACGCTCAGTTCCCGGAGATGTGTCCAAGATTAGCTACAGCTCGCTATACGGAGGAATGACAGGCAGGCAGGGAAGGAACTCGCTCAGGGTCACGGCAAAGGTCACCGCAGGGCCGGCACTGAACTGAAAATGACCGGTGGCTGCGTGAAGTTATGGATTTGCTTTCTGCGCCGGTTAAAACTCGGTGCAGGAGTCTGTAAATGAAACTGAAACTGTAGTAATATACATTGTTCTATGTTTTAGTCTCTTAAAGAACACTCAGCCATCCACTTCTGGACTACGATTTAACTGTAAATACCATATATGGCACTATTCGCAGATCAGTTTGCTTTCAGTCACAACAACCAACAACCGCTTCCCATTAATAAACCTACAATTTCAGTCACCTGGAATAAGGAGAGTTTGTGTGAGTGGTTTAAGCACGTGAGCATGCAAATTAAGGGTGTAAAGATGCATTGACACATTGTGACGAATCAGTTATTAAAGTAGCAATTCAACTGCATTGATCTGCCAATTATTTCAGAGAAATCTTGCTTAAAGATAATGATCGTTTGGATTATAGATTGTGTGTTCATGTGCTGCAAGGAGACGCGCAACGTAACAGAACTGGCACTGTTATTTCCAAAATGTTGAATAGCAGGGGAAGGCTAATTAATATTCACAAAGAAAGCACTACCTGATGATCTTTGCGTGACGATGCTTTGGGGAAATGTCTCTCTTCTGTAATACTTACTTACTACTTATTACTTTATCTATGTTAGCATGTTAGCATACCCAGAGGGGTTGGGATGCCAGTTGACCTTGGACCCCCAGAGGTTTTTTTTCTCCCTACGTGGGAGTTTTTGGTTCCTCTCCTCCGCCGTCATCTGGCGTTCTCTTTCATTTTTCCATTTTCACTATTTCTGTGTTCTGTTGTTATCATTGTTAAGGATGTTCCAAAACACACTCCTGTAAAGCGCATTGGGGCAACCTTGTTGTGAAAAGCGCTATATAAAAATAAATTGAATTGAATTGAATTAATACAAAACAGTCATTCTAGCAACAGTCAAGAAAGGTCAATAAAGATAGCTATCTAGCTAACTAAAATGTAACATTTGCATTAGAGATGTACGATATGCACGATATCAGTATCGTCAATCTTGGTGAATATTTAAACTTTATCAATATTCAACCCAGCAGCTCCAGAGCTAAAGACACTGCTGTTAAAATAATGAAGATAACAGCATTGGACAATCAGTCATCTGTAGTGGAAGATGAGGGATTTTGTCGGCTCATTCACCACTTACAGTTTTTCTTGATTACTCTGAAGTAGAGTATTACGCAAATGACAAGTACAGTTTTTCTCGATTACTTTGAAGCATTTCTCAGATGACAATTAACATTTATTTAAAAATCCCCAGACCATAATGACAATTCTGCACAACTGCTTCACACAAATTTCCAAATGTTTTAGTGCCTATATGCAAACTGTTTTGTGCAATTGTCATCATTTGACACCATTCTCAGTTACTTTAGTCTTTTCGGTCAAAATAGATTTCGTATTGTAATAATTTTACACCCAAAACTATGTACGTATGTGATCATTGTGTTAGTCACCACATGCAGAAGAGCTTTCAAAATGATTTAAAAATATACTGAATAAATTGCAGTGATATGGTGGTGTTGTGTTTTTGGTTCCCACAGCACATGATTTTGTTGTCCTTGAATTGCTATTTTGGTGTTTTTTGTTATACAGAGCTGTGTGACTTTTGTTTGCTATTGTGCTGTATCTTGAGATCTGAAGACGTTACGTGTGCATGCAAGTGATTTCTCTTGCCAGTGAACTTTACATGCTGTGATGTAGAGCTGTGCAGTGTTAAAACTGGTGTCTTTGACATGAATAAATATCAGTTTGCTAATGAAATAGGATCAGCAGTGATAATGTGAAAGTGGGAACCAACTATCATTCAGCATTGTGGCGAACAGGAGCAGACTTACACTGGCATGCTGACAATATATCTAAGCATTTTGACCCTCATGGTTAAAGTGATGCTGATTGTACTTTTCATTTTGTGACGCTGACTAATTCATTGCTGGGATTATTTGCCTTTGAAAGATGAGTTAATTGTTTTGGGTAAATTACAGGCGTTCGCAGCTAACCCACAGTGTTGCTGAATGCATGGGCTGTTTTGAGAAATGCTGTTATAGTTTGGAGAATGTTAAGTAGGTTTCATGAAATTTGCCAAATCAAGAGAAACTTTAAAAGGGGTCCCAAAGTACAATGGATTCCTCCTGCATGATATTTTTGGAAATTTTTGCATAAAACATATGTGCAGTGCTGGTTTTGAGGACGCCGACCGTGTCTACGGCTGCCTCTCATGTAGGGACGTAACGATACACTCAACTCACGATTCGATACGATTCATGATTCTGAAACTGAATAAAATACTGTTTAAAAAAATCCCAACTCAAAATAAGTAAAAAAATCTTCAAATTAATAAACTAAGGCTTGCACGTGCAGCTTCTTAGCGTGATTTGCCCTTTTAATAATCTTCGCTCTGGCGGTGGTGAATTGAGCTCACTGTGGTGCCGGTGGAGCATGCTGAAACATGTTCGTTGCGCTATTTGTGTATGTAATCAGTCTTTTACAATGTTTACACGCAGTTTTTGTCTTGTCTGTGCTTTTCCCGCCATTTTCGTTTGTGGTTACCGGAAAGCTAAAATGCTGCCACACTGCCGATTTAAGATTGGGCGGTGCGTCCATCCATCCATCCACTTTCTGAAACCGTTTAATCCCAACTGGGGTCGTGGGGGGGACTGGAGTCTATCCCAGGAACAGTGGGCGCAGGCAGGAACCAACCCTGGGCAGCCACCAACACACCACAGGGCACACACACTCACAACTACAGGGCCAATTTAGACTCACCAATCAACCTATCCTGCACGGTTTTGGATCGTGGGAGGAAACCGGAGTCCCTGGCGAAACTCCGCACAGAAAAGACCTGGGACCGAACCCTCTTGTTGTGAAGCAGCAGCGCTAAACACTGCACCACCACGCCGACCGGCAGTGTGTCCTCAATTTCAAAATCGCTCACCATCTCACGTTCGGTCAAAACCAAAAACTGACGTACGACATCGACGTGAATACGCAGTGACATCTGACGTCGAACTGATGTCGTGAAATCAAAAGTAATATTACACCAGTTTTTCTGTTAAAGTACCGTGAAGTTCTCCTACAGTGTCGATTCATTTTCCTCATCAGTCGGTTTAAATCGTCGTACATTTACATCGATTTTTAACCGATTCGCAATTCCTCGTTACATGCCTACTCTCATGTGAGGTCTCGCAGTGATTTCACAGTGATCTCGCAGTGATCTTGCAGAGGTTTTCGTATATTTTTGTGCAGCTCACGTGCTCGCTTCACTCGCCTAGGGGACCAAAAAATTTCACAGTTTTTCCAATTCATGGGGGTTCACACTCCTAGTGCCCACCATGTGAAAGGATCGACCACACTATCTGTGACACGTTGATAAGTCATTGCCAAATCAGGTACATAGATCAGTTTTTCATTTTCCACAGAATAAAAAGAACTGTAACATCATTCTGCCTATCTGGCCGGCAAGCTCAGCACCCCACCCCCCACCCATCAGGTAGCACTTGTTTTTTTTTTTATCTCTACAGTTCAGTTTTTGGCCTTTTCATAATTTACACTGAATTGCATGCATGTGTGTGTTCCTGTGCATGTGCATCGGCTTGAGATTAAGTGTGTATATTTACAGTAGTATGTGCATGTGCATCGGCTTGAGATTAAGTGTGTATATTTACAGTAGTATGTGCATGTGTGTATTTTGAGCAGTGTGTGTGCATGTGTATATAGTTAGAGCGGTGTGTGTCAATGTGTGTGTATATATATTTAGAGCAGTGTGTGTGTGTGTGTGTATGTGCTGTGTGTGTATGTGGTGTCTGTGTATGTGCTGTGTATGGGTGTGTATATGTGCTGTGTATGTGTTTGTATATGGGCCGTGTGTATGTCCTGTGTATGTGTGTGTATATGTGCTGTGTGTGTATGTGCTGTGTGTGTATGTGGTGTCTGTGTATGTCCTGTGTATG
>JAODJX010000020.1:9254498-9264629 GCA_026776945.1 Isichthys henryi
ACATGCTGAGGCTAATTGGAGTTACTAAATTGCCCATAGGTGTGCATGTGTGAATGAATGGTGTGTGAGTGTGCCCTGCGATGGACTGGCCCCCCATCCTGGCTTGTTCCCTGCCTTGTGCCCATTGCTTCCAGGATAGGCTCTGGACCCCCTGCGACCCAGTAGGATAAGCGGTTTGGAAAATGGATGGATGTTTCCTTTATTGTAGGACAAAACAGACAAGCGCCCCTTCCCTTCCCAGAATGCTTTGGAGCAGCGTACATTTAATGGCATCTGATTGGTTATGAGCCTGGCAGGGTGGCAGCTTCAGCTTCTGCACTGGGAAGTGCAGGCAGTCTCATCCAGGAGGGTGTAGCAGGGATATGCCTCCATGGAGTGTGGGGGGCGGGGGGGGATGTCTCACGATATGCTGACACCCACAGAGAGGCAAACCTTAAAGTGTGCTGCCAGACCCCCCCCCCAGCCTGAGGAGCATCATGATCTGCCATGGTGAGCATTCGTAACATGGGCCCTCTATAGTGTCAGATACCTGGCGGTTTCTGCTCACCGGCCCTCTATCTGCTCCACTATCTGCCCCGCTCTGCTATCTGCTCTGCTATCCTATCTGCTCTGCTATCTGCCCCGCTATCTGCCCTGCCCTGCTATTTGTTCTGCTATCTACCCCGCTATCTGCTCCACTCTGCTATCTGCTCTGCTATCTGCCCTGCTCTGCTATCTGCTCTGCTATCTGCCCCGCTATCTGCCCTGCCCTGCTATTTGTTCTGCTATCTGTTCTGCTATCTACCCCGCTATCTGCCCCGCTCTGCTATCTGCTCTGCTATATGCCTGCTATCTGCCCCGCTCTGCTATCTGCTCTGCTATCTGCCCCGCTATCTGCCTTGCTCTGCTATCTGCTCTGCTATCTGCCCCGCTATCTGCCCTGCCCCACTATCTGCTCTGCTATCTGCCCCGCTATCTGCCCTGCTCTGCTATCTGTCCCGCTATCTGCCCCGCCCTGCTATTTGCTCTGCTATATGCCCGCTATCTGCCCCACTCTGCTATCTGCCCTGCTCTGCTATCTGCTCTGCTATCTGCCCCACTCTACTATCTGCCCTTCTCTGCTATCTGCTCTGCTATCTGCCCCGCTATCTGCCCTGCTCTGCTATCTGCTCTGCTATATGCCCGCGATCTGCCCCACTCTGCTATATGCTCTGCTATCTGCCCCGCTCTCTGCCCTACTTTGCTATCTGCTCTGCTATCTGCCCTGCTCTGCTATCTGCCCCGCTCTGCTATATGCTGTGCTATCTGTCCCGCTATCTGCCCTGCTCTGCTATCTGCCCCACTATCTGCCCCGCTATCTGCCCTGCTCTGCTATCTGCCCCGCTATCTGCCCCGCTCTGCTATCTGCTCTGCTATATGCTCGCTATCTTCCCTGCTCTGCTATATGTTCCGTTGTTTATGGATGTCACATTTTTTGCCCCGCTATCTGCCTCGTTACCTGCCCTGCCCCACTATCTGCCCCACTCCATTGGGGAGGGCAGGGGCAAGAGCATGGCATGCTCTGCCTGCAAATAGCCTTGGAGCGCCAACACCGCATTAACTCTCCGTTCAGTGGCCACACAGCTATCTCTGGACCAGAATGTAGTTTTGTGGCAGATATCGTTCTCCAGTCGCCAGGCTGCTCTTTTGCCGTGATGGTGAGCTATTTTAAAAGTGCCCCCCAGTCCCAGTGTCCACTCGGCACCCCGCCCGGGCATGCCGCTCTATTTATAGCCAGTGTCAGGGGGGCGGGGTGGGCAACGCGAGCCGTGGAACTTCAACGCTGCCAGGAAGCCCATTGGAAACAGCCCCGCCCCCAGCGGGCCAACGGGCCTATCAGAGCCAAAAGCCCACTCTCATTAGCATCACACTGGGCTCTGTCCTGAATGGCTTTTAAAAGTGGGGCTTAAAGGTTCGTCTAGAAAATCGATTATTCTGCTGTGTAGACAGCCTGTCTTGAGTTACATTAATTAGACTGTATGCGATTATTTTGATTAGATTGCATTACATTACATTTAATAGCTGATAATTGATGCATCCAGCATGGGGAGATTCGAGCCCATCGTCAGCTCAGAGAGCATTTAGTGCCTTTGATTGGGTCTTTACTCTGGATGGGGGCTCAGGGATTTCAGGATGGGGGCTTTGCTGTCAGGCAGCTGGATTATATGGGCCCCCTCGGTGAAGCTTAAACGTGATTGGCGGACAAGTTGGGCGACAGGCAGATTGGCAGAGTACACACCCGGGGGCTGTGCTGCCACTGGGGGGGGGGGCTCTTCAGAATTGTGGAACAAATGCTCAAGTTCTGCTGAACTTCGAAACTAAAACCTCCGCCATCAGCCAAGATTTAGCTGACGGGGATCCAGTGGCAGCAGTGCCAAAGAGAACCGAACAGGGCTGGGGGACATGTGGGCTGCACTTGATCCTGCGCTAAAGCCAGTTGCTTGGGGATCTTATTCTCTCCAGCTGAGAGGCTGATGGAGCCTTAACTGTCTCATCATCCATAACAGAACCCAGTGTTACCTCACTATCACCCCAACGCCATCATCACCCTACCCTGGGCCTGCCACCCAGTGCGGGTGCCACTTCTTATAATCTGCTTGCTAAAAATAAGGTATACCAGTCATTAGGGTTAGGGCACAGAACAAAGGTACCTGTATAATGTGCAGGAGACAGGAAGTCAACATACTGCTGCATTAGGTGCAAAAAGATCGCAACTAATCAGGGAGCAGCGACAGCTCTGTCAACTACCCGCCATTTAAAAGGCAGCTTTCCTCAGGCTGCCAGTGAAAAGCTTTGCGCTGGTTTGTTTGCTAGCAGGCTGAGATAATTTGTGGCCACTTCACCAATGTTGTGTGATTGTAAAATGACATGGAGGTCAAACAGGCACGTTGCTTAAAACAACTTAAATCTCAGCACTCATAATTTCGCATAATCCATTGAGTTTGGAATTCGAAATGGATCGAGAATTAATAGGCACAGAAATTCCCTCTGCCATCCTGTATCAGATAAGTGGACGATGGACGGATGGGAATAGAGAGTGAATCAGAAAAAGAGGCAGCATAGCAGCTCTTTTGGCCGTGAATTAATCAGAATGAGTTGGAATCTGGTTACCTGTGATTTCACAGCATGGGGACCTGCCTTTCACTGAGATATGCCCAGCTGTGACGCACACTACCAGGGATGACAGGTCACATGACCAGTTACACTAGTGGTTCTCAGACTCGGTTCTCGGGACCCACTGCCCTGCTAGTTTTCCAGCTGTCCCTGCCCCACACACTACTGATTACCTGAATCAGGTGTGTTCAGTCAATCAGAAGCTGAAAGACGGCTGGGACTCGTGTGTGGGGCAGGGATAGCAGGAAAACAAGCAGGGCAGTGGGGCCCGAGGACCGAGTCTGAGAACCACTGAGTTACACCTAACTACAAAAAAAAATCCTTTGCTTTTATGGTAGCACTTTCTACTAAAGCCATGTCTATAAACATTAACATATTCATGACACATTACAATGTATTCATAAAACATTATAAACACGGCTATAAATATTTATAAAAAGGTATAGCCATGTTTATAATGCGTTATGACGGTTTTATGAAGTTCTTATCAATAATGCACTATAGATACCTAATGCATTGTATCTATAGTGCATTATAGATGAGGAATGTATAGTTGCTTTTGAATCATTATAATCAACACTATAATGCCATATGTCTGTCAATAGAAGATGCCATAATGCTTTACTAATGTTTATACCGAAGATTGTAATGTATTGTGAAGGTATCTATAATATATTACAGATGACAGCTAAGTAAAGTGTTACCAGTCTTATTTCTAAAGTTTTGATAGTGCCATTGCAAGGTCACATCAGATTGCTACTAAACACTGAAACATGGAGCCTTCAGCGGAAGGCAGAGTTGAGGGGCATTGTGGGTAATTACACTCGTGTGTAATTACAAAGGGGCGGTATTGTTGTCCAAACAGCGTGCGCACGCACGTCGCGGTGAGAGCTTTGGTGAACACGCAGCTCACGGGGGTATCTACGGGGCTGTCTGTTCCCATTCACAAGGTCTCTACACATATATATAACCATGATTATAATCTTGGTTATAATCATTTATTTACAAGAAGGCTGAGGCACATGTCACTATTGTCTCAGTAGATGTGGGGTGTTTTGCTTTTGGTCTGGTTCACCGTGGAACCCTGAGCAATTCACAAACAGCATGGGCACATTTTTAGGGACCCTGCAGGATGGAGGGGGGGCTTTCTTTCTGGCTGTTTCAGTGTGACACTGTGTCACATGTAACAGATCTCGCGGCAGCCAGATGGATCAGAGCCTCAATGCGTGCCCGGGTCCGCCATGGGCAGAGGCCTCTCGCACAGTGTGGAAAGGCTCCAGAATCCAAGGAACCCTTCTCCGAAAAGAACCCATAATGGATACTACAAGGATGTGTAGCTAACAAAACCTCAAACCTAATGTGCAACATGTTTATAAAATTAACATTGCTGTAGGTTCTACTTCTCCTTGAGTTGCATGTTGGGTTCAGTAATTGCAAGTCTGCTGAAGAATAAAGAGTTATTAGTGGGGTATTAGGATTTTAACGCAGGCTTTGCACTTGGACACATCCAGAATGCTTAATTTGAGCAGTCCAGTAAGCTCTTTGATGAAGCGCCCTCCCCACTCCCTGGCAGAAAAAAATGGAGCGACAGAACATTTCATTAAAATCGACGGGTCGCTCGGAGCTGGCATGTAACCAGACGCACTGCTATCACGGGTGAGCAGCTGAAGTGGCAGGGATTAGGGCTGAGGGCTGGAAATGCCAGCGTGAGTCACTAACGGGCTGCCTCTGCAGGATGGGCCATCCGCCTTTCCGTGCATTTTACGACCCACCCTCTCCCAGTTTTTGTTTTATTGGTTATGCTGGCTCAACACACTTTTGTGATAAGGGGGAGGGGTGTCAGGTTACAGGGCGCGTCAGACGTTCTGCAGCACATTTGCCCCCCAGCCTGGGGGGGATTACCCTATTGCCCTTATTTTATCCTACTTTTTTGCATATCAACATAATGAGATGACTGAGATGCGTTTACATCATGCTGAAACTTTGCACTTAAATTAGTGAATAAATTTTTCAGATTGCAGATTGCAGACCCAGATCTGGGGCTGATGCTCATCAACCACACAATACAGAAATAAATCTCCCCCCCCCGCGTAGAATGTGAAGAGGCCAATCAATGCCAACAGGCCGGCTAAGCACTTGCTGACTTTTTTTTTTTGGGGGGGGGGACTGTTTCGAGGTCCGCGAGGCCCGGATCTCGCCCCGCAGTGACTAGCGTGCAGATGGTCCTCTGTTACACGGGCCAGTTAGCATCATTAATGCTTAACAGATGCTTAACACTGAGGAGTCCTAACACAGCAACACGCACCAGCTGAACAAAAAAGCGCCGGGAGTAACTGAAGAACTCACGGTGTAAACGTAAGGCTGGGACTCACTTTTGGAAAGGTGCAGCTGAATACAACAGACAGGTAAATGTGTAAGAAGGAAAGCTGAGCTGTGGAAACTAACTACTGAGCAATAATAAGGATGCAGGTGCCTGTGTGTGGCTGACGACGGCCCCTTTGCTGTACGTCAAACAGAGCTGAGAGCCGCTGACCAGTTTGTGTAAACAGATTAGATTTGTGTGCTGCGGTTAGATTCCACAGCCTGTTTGGGATCTGAGCAGGAGACTGGAGATGAATTCTCTTAGATGCTTTGGATACAGCTCTCCACCCGGCAGAACGACATGGAAACTGCTGTGCCCTAAGGAGATCATTGCTGTTAAAAACGCTTGGTTTTTATTGCATTCCCCCAGGCCAACTTGGAAGGAAAACAGTGAATCGATCGCTCCTTTTCAATGAAGTACAAACCGCACTAATTGCACACTCCCCAGCAAGCACTGAATTGTCCGTCTACTCCCTGCATCAAAAGCACCCCAGTGAGCCTCGTCTGTGGCCTGTTGGTGTCTCAGAAAGCCAAATGCATGGGCAGTCAGTGTGTTTTTAATATCCTGCCGGACTTTGTCATCTCTGGGGAATTACAGAAAGAGACGTGTCAATGGTAATCCTGGCAACTGGCAAATGGGTGCCAGCCCTCACAAAAAATGTAACAACCCCAACACCCACATGACATTACTCAAACTGTGTAACTGAGGGACATTCAACTATAATTCTTGTGGGGGGAGGGGGGGGGGGTGTTGCATTTAAATAGAGTGTCACCATTAAATGAAGGCCCTTGAATACAGAATCACATATGGGTGGTTATATCAGCACTGAGGATATACTCTACCCTGGTTGTATATATCATCTGTGGGTGGGTATATCAGCTCTGAGGATATAATCTAGACCCAGGTAGTCTATATCATCTATGGGTAGGTATATCAGCTCTGAGGATATACTCTGGACCCTGGTGGTATATATCATCTATGGGTAGGTATATCAGCTCTGAGGATATACTCTGGACCCTGGTGGTATATATCATCTGTGGGTGGGTATATCAGCTCTGAGGATATACTCTGGACCCTGGTGGTATATATCATCTTTGGGTGGGTATATCAGCTCTGAAGATATACTCTGGACCTGGCTGGTGTATATCATCTGTGGGTGGGTATATCAGCTCTGAGGATATACTTTGGGCCCTGGCAGTGTATATCATCTGTGGGTGGGTATATCAGCTCTGAGGATATACTCTGGACCTGGCTGGTGTATATCATCTGTGGGTGGGTATATCAGCTCTGAGGATATACTCTGGATCATAATGGTGCATATCGTCTGTAAAGAAATTCCACTCCGTGGAGTCAGTTCAGAAACATCCCAGAGACTGACCTATTCTTATTTGCCTCTGAGTAGACACTCGTGCCCCACCCAGAGCACTCCTCCCCACTCCTGCTAGTGAAGACAAACAGATGACTTGGAGAATATTTTCCAAAGTGAGATGTCATCCTCCGGAGGAAAAAAAAATACTCCCATAAATCCACAGCAGCAGAGCGACTCCCTGTATTTACCCTGCGTCTCCATGACGACAGAACCAAATAGACAGGGACGAGAGCTTCTAACAATGATTCCAAACAGCTCTTGAAACCGTTTCAATACATGTGAAGGGAGGACAAAAGCTGCTTCTGTTCTGTGTATCAGGGCTGCTTTTCATTGTCTGTGACACAAAGAGACATTCATCTGATCCTAAAGTTACCCATTCCTTATAGGTTTACAGCACACCTTGATAATATTTTGGCAATTTTGTTTTACAATTAAATACTTACCCTGACCCAAGAGACCAACAATATCTGTGTAAATAGAGACATGTTCGTTCTTCTTATTAACTCTTCACAATAGGATATATTCACAGTAATCATACTGTCCATCCTTCACTGTGCCTCAGGCTTTTCGAAAGAAGTGTGTAATTTCACGCCATCTTTCAACAAACGTAAAACGCCAGCATCTAAGCCTTTATTTAGCGTCATGCCAAAATACTCCAGGGTTGCATGTTTAGTGTTTCGCAAAACACATTTTCTCTGAAGTAGGAAGAAAAAGCACAAAATTCATTTCATTTTCAATTTCCCGCAAGCCATCACGTATGTCTGACTCACATGCTGATGTAAACCTGCCTGTTTCTACTGCTGCTGGCAAACTGCCTTATCTGTGACCCCTTGATATTTTATGGTATGATATGACATATGAGTTCAGGTTGATGACAGGGAAATACATTCCGAACTCCTGTGTGAACTTATACTGAATACAATACCATATGTGAGACACAATTAATAATAATATTTACAGTATGTCGCTGTTATTTATGTAATACACAATAAATCTGTCTTATTAAAAGATGGCAACAGTTCTGAGTGATGACTGATAACATTGTAATGTAACATGTTGCATAATTAATTGGTTTCAAAATACAACTAGTTATACTTGCTGATTATGATCAACACATGGTTTCATCTGACCATGCATAGTTTCCTGCCTTATTTCTGATGGTACCTGCTCTCTTTTAACTGTACACATTTTCCCTCCATCTCGTCTGTACTTCGTACACATCTTAAAGAGTGCTACGACTTGGGAAATTGTATCGATTTTTGCATAGTTACTTTTTATGGCTGCTGTTTGTACTGTACTTTCCATGTGTCTTAATTTACTTAATTTTATTTCCATGTGTCATAAAATATGTAACTAAATCAATATTAAGAGCTTATCGTAAAATTTCAAAATAGATTTGCCTGGAACTAAAGATTTGGTCCAGTCTGCTTTCGATTTTTACTGCTTTACCGTTATTCTTTAGGATGCTGCAGCCTTCTATGAGTCCCTGAAAATGTCAAATGCAAAGTCCTATTGTTTACGCTTAAAATTGTGAAAAACACCTGCTTTGTGACAGGAGCCAGGGGTAACCAGCAGGCTGCACACTGCAGGAAATGGGTCACCAGGAGGACCTACGGCTGCTGACTGGGTAGGCGGTTCCAGGACAAGGTGCACAAAAGGCAGACCCAAGTGCAGAGGACTGGCACGCCATGAAGAGGACCTGGGCCAGAAAACACAGAAGGATGATAACCATGATAAGCCACAAACCAAGACTCAGGTGTAATAACCAGTCATGGAAACCCAAATGCAGAGGTGGAGAATCACACACAAACACTTGAATCGCATGCTGTAGTCATCGAGGCGGAAGCAGAGAGATCAGCAGCGAAGGGGATCGTTCCTACAGAGACACGATGTAGAGAAGGCGAGCACATGGGGGAAGTCAGAAAACAACAAGGGAAAGTGGATCTAGGAACTGTCAAGGAACATAGAGCTGGGAAACCCCAGAGGACACAGAGAAAGTGCTCGGTATGCATCACGGGAGCTGCAAGTCTTCGCACAGGAGCGGCGCACAGGTAAGGCTTAAATGCTGAGGGGAACAGGTGGAAACAATTATTAGCACTAATCGCTTGTGGACTCCTGACATCAGATTGCCGGGCGACACCAGCTGTGGAGCTCCGTCTCTTGAAGACCAAAAACACTGAAACAAGATGCCAGATAACAAGGACCATGAAACTCAAGACGAGACGCTATCCAAGGTGGGTCTGCAAACCCGGAAACGAGATCATGGCACTCGGAAGCACAAAGCTGGTGATGATGCCACCATCCCTGACCCAGGAGAAACCCAGATGGAAACAGAAACTGAACCCAGCCCCACGGATGCAGAAGCTGAACTCTGAACCATATTAAGCTCTGAGCTTCAGACTATAAAAGCAACAACTGCACTCCAAGCAGAGGCAGCCAGAGCGAGACCACATGGATCATGCTCCATTGCCTGATTACAAATGCAGCCCAGCTGCATCAAGGACACTTTGGATGGGATGCAAATCCGTTCCTGGGACCAAGCTGGCACACTGTGGCAGGTTTAGATACCAATTCACCGAAGCACATGTTCTTGGGTTATGGGAGGAAACCCTCGGCACAAACGTGGGCTAAAACACACACACATGCAGAGAGGATGCATGTGGCAGAACCCCAACCCTGAAAGTGTGAGGCTGCAGGACCCCACCCCAAGCTGCCACACTCCCATTCATCCTCTTCAGTGTTTATTACTTCAATTCAGGTGCCATTCAACATATTTATCTTCATATAATATTTACTGCTCAATTGAATCACAGAGATTCATTAAATATTTAACAAACAAATAAAACATTACTACTCACTGAGCTAAATGACCCAATCAGATGTTTGTGCAAAGGAAAACAGGAGAGTGACCTCCAATCAGGCATGAGATGTGAGACTGACTTCCAATCAAACATGGGACGTGAGAATGACTTACAATCAGACATGGGACATGAGAGTGACCTCCAATCAGGCATGGGACGTGAGACTGACTTCCAATCAAACATGGGACGTGAGAATGACTTACAATCAGACATGGGACATGAGAGTGACCTCCAATCAGGCATGGGACGTGAGACTGACTTCCAATCAAACATGGGACGTGAGAATGACTTACAATCAGACATGGGACATGAGAGTGACCTCCAATCAGGCATGGGACGTGAGACTGACTTCCAATCAAACATGGGACGTGAGAATGACTTACAATCAGACATGGGACATGAGAGTG
>JAODJX010000020.1:9265643-9283589 GCA_026776945.1 Isichthys henryi
ATAGATAGATAGATAGATAGATAGATAGATAGATAGATAGATAGATAGATAGATAGATAGATAGATAGATCGATCTTCCAGACCTCTATCTGAGTGTTGCATATAACACACTGCCATTTTTCTATAGTTTATTACACTACCAGTTCAAAAGGTAGTTTTAGCCGAAGGCAAGATCTGGCCAGTTCTGGGAGATTCACAACATTAAAAGCAGCTACCCAGTTATCTGAGTCTTTTTCAAACCGCCACCAGTACCACGTGCTCCATGGAAGAGAGAACACTGGGAGAGGAAGACATGCTGGACCCCAGCTGCTCCTAATGGCGCTAACCGAAAAATGGCCCCCGGCTGAGAATATGAGTCGGAGGCTTTAACAGCCCCCACTCCAATGATTAATGATGAGGAACAATGTGTGGGTGGGCTAGGGCAGTGGAACATATTTCTTTATTTCTTCATTTCTTTTCCCAAGATAATCCTGCCTTGTTTTACGTCCAAGTGAAATTGTAGATGGGCGTGAGTGAAAAACTGTATATATGTATATTGCCTCATCCCTGTTATATACAATACGAAGATTCGACTTTGGAGATTTACGTAAAGATGAACGGCAGGATGACAGTGCCGCTCAGGGCTCGTACCTGAGGTGCGTTAGGCTTGAGGGATTGCATATAACTGGACACAAATCCGCCCCACCCCCTGGCAGGTTCATCTAAAGCCAGCTTTGCGAAATGCTGTATTTTAGGGAGCACAAGCACATGTGCAGGTGGTCCCATCTATCAGAGCAAGGTTGGGAGGGCTTGGGGAGTCGGTAACGGCCCACCCTCTGTCTCCGGCACAAATAAAAGCCTCTGCCAAAGTGTGGAGTCAGCAGGGAAAGCAGCCACTTCTGTTTGAAGGGCAGCTTTGGTACCGTGCATGACAGGCAGCTCCACATCACGCGCTTTCTCTGTGCATGCTGGGTAGGACCCGTCCACAGCCACAGCATCGTCGTGCAACGCGCTGAAAATTGCGACATCTTAACTACTTATATGTCCATCCGTCACCAGTAAGAATTAAAAAAAAATCAGGTACATTATGAAATATCGAGCTCATAGAAGAATACAGTTTGTGTGTAACGTAGTTCTGTATAGGAAATGCAATATGCTGTTTTTACAAAGTTTTTGTGAAGTTGCTTTGTGTGCAGATACTTAAATGCATCATTTTAGTTTATACATTTATCCATCTATTGTCCAGGCAGGAAAGAGGTATGGGGGACCAACCTCAGTATCACGAGGAACAGAGTCAAGCACATACATACTGGGCAAATCAGATGGCAGTTAGCCCAAATGCACATCTTTGGTCTGTGGGAGGAAACTTATGCAACATGTAGAGAATAAGCAATCTTCACAACCAGACACACACAAACACACTCGTGTAATCATATCTTTTTGGGGCCTGCTCGTTTATTTCTATGTAAAAAATGCTAACGCTAAGTACGACAACCTTAATCCCCTACCCAGCCGTAACCATAACCATAAGTAAATTGATTTACGTGGGGAGCAAAGGCTTGCCTGTCTGCTCCAGTCCCACGGAGAGTTACTCAAGTACAAATTGCTAAAAAAGTTAACGCTGGCTATGATAGACAGATAGTCAGAACACACAGTGCATCTGCGCAGCTGCAGAGTGCCCACGCTGACCCCTGGTTGCTGCCGAATGCGTCGATACTGGGTATGTGAGCATCAGAACTGGATCATGGAGCAATGAGTCACGTTTTCTAGTACATCATGTGGACGGCCGGGTGCGTGTGCATCGTTTACCTGGGAGAACAGGTGGCACCAGCATGCAGAATAGGAATAAGGCGAGTCAGCAGGGGCTGTGTGATGCTCTGGGAAATGTTCTGCTGGGAAATCTTGGGCCCTGTCATTCATGTGGATGTTACTTTGATACGTATCACCTACAGTACTTGTACATTGTTTCAGACCAGGTACACCCCTTCATGGCAACGGTATTCCCTGATAACAGTGACCTCTTTCAGCAGGATAATGCTCTGTGCCTAACTGCAAAAAAAGTGTTCAAAACTGATTTGAGGAACATGAAAAGTAGTTCAAGGTGTTTACTTGGCCTCCAAGTTACCCAGATATCATTCCAATCAAGCATCTTTCTGATGTTCTGACCAAACGAATCCAATCCACTGAGACCCCACCTTGCAACTTACAGAATTTAAAGCACCTTCTAATGTCTTGGTGCCAGCTACCACAGGAGACCTTCAGAGGTCTTGTGGAGTTAATGCCTCAATGGGTTAGAGGTGTTTTGGAGGCATGGGGAGGATCTACATAATATTAGACAGATGGTTTTAATGTTATGATAAGTGCATATATACAGGTGAGAGTATGGAGTCACAACCCATGGATCTGTTGGGGGGGTCTCATATGGTATGGAATTTGAAGCCATGACCTTCCTGACAAGGTCTCAAACACTTCTCCCATCGAGCTCCACACTGCCCCCTAGAGGTGTTTAGCTGCAGTGCTATCCGTGCTTCCCTCATTTTATTGGTGAATTGGTGCCATGCTGAAGGACATAGGCAGGATCTTCTCAGGATGATTCATCTGCCTTCATGCTCATCACTGCCCAGAAGGTCCCTCCCTCCACTGGCTGCTCTGAATGTCAGGAACCTGGCATGTCTTAATTCTCAATGCGGACGATGACTCTGGCGTCCGTCACCGAGCGCCACCATAATGGAGCTGGACGCAGCCTTTGCAAGTCTCCACCCAGCCCCGAAGGCAAGTGCATTGTGGGAGATTTGACAGCTGCGTGTGAAGAAGCAGGTGGCCCAGTTTGGCATTTCCTCGGCGGCCCCTAATCCAGAAGTTTTTATAAGTGCTTCCTTCCTCAGTTTCATGGCAGAATAATGTCTGTATCCTCCCTTAATTCTCCCCCTGCAGCTGTTAAATTGCCGATTTAGTGCACAAGCTAGGCAATGCCAATAAATATAATGTCTCATAAAGAATTTAATTAGTGTCTATTTGCAAAGCATTGGATAAAGGATGATGATTTGTCTCAACGAATCGCTTATTTATTTCTGGATGAGACTCTCCATTTGCAGTCGGTTTGTAGCGAGCCCTGGTCCCAGATCCTCTTAACTCTGCACAGGAACTGCCTGAAACAGCACAGTCTGAATTATTTTTGGTTTTTATTAGCTACACTCTTTTAATGGTAGAAGCTGACATATCTGAAAGAACGAATCAAAAGGAGGATTAATCTCCAGTCGGACAGAGAGAAATAATTACGAGAATGGTTTATGGGTGTGTCTGTGATCAATACGGCTCGTTTTTGACCGATCGCCAGGGATAAACCTATGGAGTAAGCAGGACACCATGAACGTTAAGTGAGATCCTAAGATTAATGAGTGAATTAAGAAAATAAACAGAACTCCAGAAGATTCTTTATCGGCCCTTTCTGCGTAACAAATGTATTTATTACATTAAGTGAGCACCTCTAGTGTAGGGGAGACTGGCCATATGGATTGCTCGAAACCCCATGTGGGGATGGCAGGGCATGTGCAGCCCCCCCCCACACACACACACACACACATTACTGTTGTCCACCCTCCTGCTGATTTAATGTACTCACAGGTGACTGCCCAACATCAAATCAACGGAATGACCATGGTTCTACCTGAAAGCCTGTACTTCCTCTGCAAGCCTGAGTGTGGCGTCGGCCTGTGTTCAGATGAGCCCTGACATATGCAAGAACGGCACTGGGTCGCCACCCCCCAGCACTCCCTAAATATGCCGCTGCTGGCACTACCAGATGGAGGTATTATGCCGGTCGGCTGGGCGGATGCCAGAGGGGATGTGTGGGCGGTGGGGGCGGGGCTCAAGGTTTCGGCGCTTCCCAAAAACAGCAAATGGAATGTGACTGTACCCGTCTGTCTCTCAGCTGAATATCAGTCCGTCTTTGGAGGGCCCCCGCGCATAAACTGTGCTTCGAGTGGCACTAAACCACATCCTGACCGTCGGTCACGCTGTGCTTCTGAAGAACGACACCCTTTGAAGGTTTAGCCCTGTAATGCCGTATTCTTGCACCATGACTGAATAATGTGAGCTGAAATGGAGGGCCCTGGATTGTGATGCTTGTAATATTTCCCATAAATCCCTGGGGCTCGTTGAAGACAAAACACTGTAGACTATGGCATAATCACCAGTCTTTACTAGGAATCTGCGAACATCACAGGGAAGAAAATATTTCGCTGTCCATGAAAAAAATATTATTTTGCTGTATAATAACACAAGAGGCACTCTTCAGTTCTGTATTGGAGTTCAGTTTCCGTTTAACCACAGATGTTTGGGGACGACTTTGTATGATCATGAGTAAAACTGATATAATCTAATAACTTATGCAGAAGAACAACTCAGAAAACCTTTGGTGAAGAATGTGCAGCAGTCATCCATCCATCTATTCATCCATCCATCCACTCATCTTCTAGCTGCTTATCCTGGGCAGGGTCCTTAGTCGGGTGGATGGGGGTGTGGCCTAGCACAAGACAATGCTTTCAATTTTAAGATCAAAAAATATTTTGATTTATTGAATTATGATCTTTATATATTTTCTGGACTTATGAAACAAACTGTATCATATTTATTTGTACTGTATATGTTTGAGGTAGAGGTTCGGCCTCTTGGCCCTAAAATCCCTGTTCATACCTGAAAATGAAGGAAGTGCAGGGAGAACACTGTGGCGGCTGTGCGCTGACTGTCAGCACCGGCTCTGAACGCACAGCCACACAGCCGGTTACGGGCCCCACTAGCAGCGGAGTGGCACGGTGTGTGATGGAGCTCTCAGACGCGACAGAGGCGCCGTGATGCTGTCAGTAGACACATTCATCTAAATGTCAAAATGCTCCAATAACTGATGTAAAATACGATAGCATAACACTGCAAAAAACATACAAATGGTGCTATTATCTCATTAAAATCAAAGAAAATATGCCCTACTTTAGCATACAGGAGAGTCATTTTTCATGTGAAGTAGGAAAAATCTGCAAAACACAATGTTAACAGCAGCCTGTTGGTGCCCTGAAACTGAAGGGTTTCTCGGGCCTCTGGATTGGCCCAGTCCCCGTTATTTACCTTCCCAAAGGGTGTCATAGCAGGCAGCCTGTGTCAGCATCCTGCCCTGAGGTGACAGTAACGTAGATGCAGCAGTATTCACCATAAGGGACCCTATTTAGGGTAGGGATCCCCCCCTTACCGTTTGCTCAGTTTGCTCAGTTTGCTCTCCCAGATATGAGAACATAGCACAACAGACGACTCTGCTGTGCTGTATTAATGAGGTGGATGGCGATATTAACTCTTAACCATGATATTACCGTTGTTTCAATTCACTAGTCAAAGCACATGACCTCTGCACATGCTCAGAACAAATCTCAGTAATACTTCCTTAATGTAGTAATTAACCAGAAACGTTAGCGTTAGTTCATCATTAATCAAACATGACAGTTCATGTATTTCATGAAGGAGCTATATTAGTTAACAGTTAACAAATTCATTAACAATTAACTAATATACTTCCTGCATGGAATACATGAACTGTCATGATTGATGGTTCACTAAATGATCGAGTCACTATGTAACTAACCCTTAGTTACTGGTTAATTACCATACATTAAGTAACCAAGTACTACAACATTAGTTGTGTCCCCTCAAAGTGTGGCCCAAAACACATCTTCGGCACCCCAGGTGTGTGAAATGCTGCATGTGTGCCAGGGTTGTCAACTGTCACGTACCTGCTGTGACACATACTTTCAGACTCATGCAAGAAATCTTACGGGAAAATCCCTATTATTCCATTATAACTGTACAACTAGCTACATCAAAAGCATTGAGGTAGTTTACAAAGCCTAAAGACCATTTACATGGTAATAAAAAAATGCTTTTTTTGTTACATATATGTAAATGTGTGTGCAAACTTGTCTAGAATTGACTCCAATCAGCTTACCGAACTTGACTTCCCTGATGAAGCACCTTCAGCTAATAGGCTATGTTTGTGCTGACGGTGTCAGGGACGTCTTCTCACCGGCACTGACACAGCATTACATTCCTGAAATTAACTGAAACTAAACGAAAACATTCTGAAACAAACATTCATTCATTCAGCTGAGGCTTTCAACCAAAACGACAAATAGGTTGGTCAGTCCTGGGAGCTATTGGGGTTTAGTGTCTTGCTCAGGGGCCCAACGGTGGCATCACTCTGAGAACACATGGGACCTGAACCAGCTGCCATCCAGGCACAGCCACAGACTGCAAACCCACAGGGCCACATTCCACCCCATAAACAGCCAGGTGCAAAATTACTATCAACTGGAAAATCCTCAGGTCTCCAAGTCAATCTATCCCACTTTATGGCTCCCTGTTAGACTCCAGCTAAAATTCCTCACAGTTTCAAAGAATAAATGAGAGTAAATACCATTTCGTATCCCATAGAATGATTAAAGCTATGGGATTCTGGGCTTCCAGCTTCCGGAACCCCAGAACTCTCCTCAGTGAACTTTACTACTTTCTTTCAATTTATCGCAGTCACAAGAAGACGCAAAACGCTCTGACACATTATTAAGAACCTATTCTTCACTGCACTCCAACACTGTAGGCTAAGAAAAGTAATTTCACACCACCATCTGTGCAGTGTACACTGTAAGTCTCCCTTCTATTTTAGAGATTTTTTAAATTACCTGAATTTCACATATAGGGACTGTAACATGCAGGTATTAATATCACAGCTTGGCCATTTAAACTGTCGCCTGCCACCTACATCCTAGCTGCTTTTTTTTATTATTATTCATTAGTAACCGTGGTTGCGAGTGTGTCCAAACAAATTCAGAAAACAAATCAAAATCTGTAAAATAGATCAGTGTAACGTGATCCAGGGACTGGATCAGTATGTGTGAAGTGAATCAGTATGTGCAAACTGAATCTGTTTATATATAAAGTGAATCGATATGTGTAAACTGGATCTTTGCGTATAAAGTGAAATCGATATGTACAAACGGGATCTGTGTTTGTAAAGACAATCAATATGTGTGGATCAGTGTATGCAAATAGGACTTTACAGTAGGGTGTCCTGTGGACAGTACTTTATACTGGAGGAAATGTAAGTTTTAGGCACCCAACGAGCAGAAAATTTAAGTGGTTTTTCTGCTAATAAGAGCATAAGACTGTCACGTTCTGACAGCCTTTTGAGGCTTAAAGTCTCTGCTTCAGATTAAGGACCAGAACTGCTGCACTCAGAAGATAAGAAGCATTTGCCCACATATTTGACCGGCTACTTTACAATTTCTAAGCCAAAGACAGAGACGCGATGCTGGAGCTGTTAATGCTGTATGCACTGGGTGGTAGAACTGGGGCTACTGGGAGGAGGGAGTGCCACGTCAGTGGTCAGATCAGCGGAGCGCGGGCTGTTGGCAGACAAGGGACAAATGAAAGCGGGCTCAGAAATGACCGCATCTAGCCTTTGAAGAATGTGAGCTTTACATTGGTGTTTAGGAATGAGTTCTTTGAACAGCCCATAGGGGGCAGCAGAGGTTTCTCACTGCAGCAGAAACCCAGTGAGTCATGGATGAAGTCATGGCCTTTAATGGCTCAACGGCCTCTTCAGAACATCCATTTCTGTATGTCTTTAGGTCACCCAGCTATGCGGGATATGGTACATCTCCCATAAATTCCTTTATTTAGCAGGAGCCTTAGTCTGACATGACCTGTACTGTAAGTGATGCGGATATCTTGGCCTAATGTTTCAGAATTGTATTGTTCAATGATGGCAAGACAAGATCTGTACGGGCAGCATCAGCGGCCCTCATCAAATTCCAGCAGAAAGCGGCACTAGGTGGGTCTGTGAGGCCACAAGAGGAATGTCTAGTTGACCTGAGGTGTTTGATACGTTTCGCCGCGTTGCCTTTACAAAACAGGTGAAATTCATGTTTTAATGTGGCCTGTGTACAGTCTGTTAGCACGTTATCCAAAAAGATATTTCTCCAGGCTAAAAGCCATCCAGAAGGGTAGCAAAATAACCGTAAAAAGATGAAATATTACAGTACCTAAATGAATATACTACAACATTTTCAACCAGGATTTATTCATAAATAATAAATGAATTTAACAAATGAATAACATGACATTGATTTCCAGTTTGAAAAATAACCGCTAGCACCATAGCTGGCTCTGGACTCATTTCCATCCATCTGGTGACCTAATTTCACACAGTCCGGAAGGAGAAGGAATGTAAACACATTGTCTGCTGAGTGCTGCAGTTTCCCTTACATGTAATGTGGAGCGACTGCAGAACGCTCGTGACATGAGTCAACCTGCTGCATGTGCTGGCCTGTCCTCCTTTGACCCTTAGGGGTGAGTAGGTGTGTTAGGGCCTTGACGGAATTTTCAGCTCTCCTGTGGGCTGCCAATGTTTCTGCTTTGAAAGCCACATTTTTCCCATGACTCAAACGATACCACTTTTTTTTTTAACTTTTTATTTCATGGTGGTACAATAACATTCCACAAGGTCTCGGTAATCTGTACCAAAATCCCTGGGTGGTCCGAGAAGCACGGGACGCCTCCCATCCGCTGCCGGGCCGGGATGAAAGCTCCGTGCCGGCCACTTGTTTGCGAACTGGTTATCACACACACACTGCGCTTCCAGGGAAAACACCGGACCCGGAGTCCTCAGAACCAGCACAGCACGCCAGCATTGAGCAGAATCCTATCTGCACATCACAGGCCCCATTATCTTCTGCTGGAGGTTCCTCCACCCAGAGGGCCTGAACTAAACACAAATCCCTTACATGTTCACCTACAGGACGTCCATTCCATTCAGCAAACTATTCATACATATTATAACATGTCCAACTTATCTCTCACAGGCGACTAACCGATGATCAGTTATTGCACAGGCTGGGCAATAGACAGCATTACAGCCACCTGTCAGGTTAGCAAATTTTTTATGCTACTTTAAATAGCATCTTTTGTAAATTATTCATTAAAAATACTAATTGGCAAAACAACTGTTCTTTAATTGGTCTATATTTTAATTCATTACTTGAATAACTGAAGGCTGAGATGATGTTGCTCTGTTCACATAGACAGACACTATATACACTGTATTCACTGGCACCAATACTGAGGGGGAAAACAAAAATCAGGCAGACCCCCCCCCTGGCAGTCACATTCCCATGATTCTCTGGGGTGGGAATGTGCAGGTGTGACCTCGAGGAGCACACATAACAGGGTTTGCTGTGGGCTTACCTGAAAACCATCTACAGACATTTCAGGGAGCTTGATTATGTGCTGAGAGTCTCTGCAGTTGACAGCCACTGACCCGCATGCCACCCAAAGCCACAGCGAGCAGCCAGTATAGAGAGCAGCCTGTACAGTGAGCAGTCAGCACAGTGAGCAGCCAGCACAGAGAGCAGCCAGCACAGAGAGCAGCCAGCACAGTGAGCACCTGTACAGAGAGCAGCCAGCACAGTGAGAAGCCTGTACAGTGAGCAGCCAGCACAGTGAGAAGCCTGTACAGTGAGCAGCCAGCACAGAGAGCAGCCTGTACAGAGAGCAGCCAGCACAGAGAGCAGCCTCTGTGCTTTAAAAGGAAGAATGCATTATACTACAGCATAAACTTCAAAGAACCAGGGTATACTTAAGAAAATCCAAAACACAAAGCCCTCACATTGCCTACCAGAAGAAAACACCCCTCTCTCTCTCTCTCTCTCTGTCTTTCTCTCTCTCCCTCCCTCACTCCCTCCCTCCCTCTCTCTCTCTCTCTCTCTCTCTCTATAAGCGCTACAACTGGCCCCATTTATTCCTAACGAGGTAATTAGTACAATCAGGCTCAGCTGGGCTTCATTAACTGGGGCAAACACTGGCACGTGATTGGCAATAAATCAGCATGGGAGTGCCAAGCCATCAAAGCCCTCACTGTACCCTGAAGGGGCTCACCTCCGTAATCTCGAGGGCACGATAAGGCAGAATTTCTGTCTTTTCGTTGAGTGGGGTGAAGGCTCGAGTTAGGGTTAGGGTTAGGGTTAAGGCTCGAGTTAGGGTTATGGTTAGTGTTAAGGCTCGAGTTAGGGTTAGGGTTATGGTTAAGGCTCAAGTTAGGGTTAGGGCTAGGGTTAGGGTTAAGGTTCGAGTTAGGGTTAGGGTTAAGCCTCAAGTTAGGGTTAGGGTTATGGTTAGGGTTAAGGCTCGAGTTAGGGTTAGGTTAGGGTTAAGGTTGGGACATGGAGACCTGAGACGACCAGTGGCTGACAGAGCTCATTGACAGGACTAACACTCTGTTGGGAGTCAGGCCTCCTTATTCAAGAAGGAGCACAGTATGACCAGCTTTAATCCACCCAGCTCCACTTATCTGAGACCGGTGGGTTAGTCTGATTAGCCTACCAGCCTCCATCTGCTGGTTATCCTGATATTGATATATTCTGTATTGCTCACTCTAATGATGTTGTAAAGTATCATACATCCATGTAAAGCACCTTGGGACGACTCTGTTGTGAAAGGTACTATATAAAAATTAATTGAATTGAATCGAATACCCCCCCCCCCTATTAAACAGCAGCCCAGAACATGGCATTGACTATGACAGGCTTGATAAAACATATGTAGCATTTTGCTGCACACACCAAAGGCCTGTGCCTGCTCTGAGAATCCCCTCGGTGTCGCCATGCCAGTCCAGCCTGTCACTGGTGTTAACCCCAACACAGCGGGACCATACCATTCCGACCCTCTCTCCCCGGGGGGGTGACAGTGGTCAGGGCCGCTGCACATGTGGTCCACCACCAGCCTCCTTTTTTTCTCTCATCCAGCTGCAGGTGGTTTCTCTGACAACCTCACCCCACCCCCAAAGAAAACGCATACTGCTGCACTCCTTCAATGATACATCCCATAATCACAGAATCATCGCAAGAGCTTTGAAAGCCGACAGTCGCTGGAGCTGTAGCTGAGGTCTGTGGTGTGCGGAGTAAGCAGGAAGGTGACAGTGCTGTCCCTGAGCCACCCCCGTGCTCTTCGGCACGTCAGATAAGAACACAAAAGTAAATGAGAGGAAGAGAAGCAGCCCTGTCGTCCTGTTTCATTACAACACAGAACCCATATCAGGAGCTCTGTGGGTACTATGGTGTGTATAGAGTTTGCTGGTTCTTGTCATGATGGGGCAGGATTGATGACGATCCACTCTGCAGCTTACAAGCAAAGGGATTTATTCATAAACTCAGAAGAACCAGAAACAAAAAAAGAAACAAAGGCAGGCAGGCAATACACGAACTTAACGGAGGCTAATCACTCGGAACAGGGTGCATAGTGGGGAACATCCAACAGCAAGCACATTTAGCCTCGAACTCACAATGATTGGGGATGCATGGTTCTCAGCCGCATAGCCCGTTCAGCCACACGGCGGACCAGGGAACAAGGGAACCTGTGAGGGCAATGACTGGGAGAAAACCTGAAAGAGCATTCGGATCAGAATGCGATGAGCAGAGACCCCCTGCTGGCCAAGCAGGGAACTACAGGCATAGATACTGGGAAAATAGACTGGACTAAACATAGTAGGAAAAACCAGCAACACATGCTGGTGAACAGGGGAAAACAGGGAATTTAGGGAGATGAAGGACAAAACGGGACAAAGCAGGGACCGATCCTAACAGTCCTACCTGGGTTTACTTTGGTTTCTTCCAGGTTTTTTCTCACCTAATCATACAACCTCATTCCAAAAAAGTTGGGACACTGTGAGAAACGTAAATAGAAACATAATGCGATGATCTGCAAATCACATAAACTCATACTTCATTGAAAATAGAACAAAGACAATATCAACATTGTGTTTATCTCACATCTAATTGGATTAATTTACAACAGGTCAGTAGGATAATGGGGTACAAAAAGAACCTCCCAGAGAGGCAGAGTCTCTGTGCAGTGAAGATGGGGAGAGGTTCACCACTCTACGAAGGACTGTGTGGGCAAATAGTGCAACTATTCAAGAATAATGTTCCTCAACGTACTACTGCAAGGAGTCTCAGAGTTTAATAATTTACGGTACATAATATATTTAAAAGATTCAGAGAATCCAGATAGGTGTCTGTATGATAGGGACAAGGCCAAAAACCAGTGTTGGATAGCCATGATCTTCGGGTCCTCAGGCGGTACTGCATTAAAAACAGACACGATTCTACAGTGGAAATCACTGCATGGGCTCAGGAACACTTCCGAAAACCACTGTCACTGAACAGAGAGTGTCGCTGCATCCACAAATGCAGGGTGAAACTCTACCATGCAAAGAAGAAACCATCTCTAAACATCATCCAGAAACGCCACCATCTTTTCCGGGCCTGAGCTCATTTAAGATGGACTGATGCGAAATGGACAGCTATCCTGTGGTCTGACGAATCAAATTTCAAACTCTTTTTGGAGATCATGGATGCCACGTCCCCCAGGCTAAAGATGAGAGAGACCATCCAGCTTGTTATCTGCAGACAGGTCAAAAGCCAGCATCTGTAATGGTATGGGGGCGCATTAGTGCCCATGGCTTGGGTAGCCTGCACATCTGGGAAGGCACCATTAATGCTGAATGATATAGGCAGGTTTTGGAGCAACACATGCTGCCATCCAGAAGAGGTAAGGAGCATGCACTGAATACTGCGCGTTGCTGCACCCACCACATGACAAACCACCTCAGCGATGAGAACCAGAGTGCAGCCATGCAGCAGGTGATATTTCAGCTCCAAATGGACCAGTGTGAGTTTTTTTCCAGTGGCTGGAGTGCCAATCCAACCCCCAATTTTTTCCCTCTAAGTTGGAGGACGTAGATTAACATCATGCCCAGGAATTGCAGGTAAAGGGCCTTGCTCAAGGGCCCAACAGAATAGAAGCACTCCAGGCATTCAGGAGATTTGAATCAGCAATCTTCCAGTTGCTAGCACAGATATCAAGCCTCAGAGCCACCACTCTGCCCTCAGAGGAGGTTTTGTATATTTCAGCAAGACAATGCCAAACCGCATTCTGCATGTATTACAATAGCATGACTCCATAGTAGAAGGGACCGGGTGCTAGACTGACCTACCTGCAGTGCAAACCTGTCACCCATTAAAAACATTTGGTGCTTCATGAAATGAAAAATATGACCAAGGAGACTCCGAACTGCTAAGCAGCTGAAATCCCATATCAGGCAAGAACGGGACAATATTTCACTTTCAAAACTCCAGTAACTGGTCTCCTCAGTTCCCAAACGTTTACAGAGTGTTGGTAAAAGAAGAGGTGATGCAGCACAGGGGTAAACATGCCCCTGTCCCAACTTTTTGTTGGCATATGTTGTTGGCATCAAATTCAAATTAAGCATATATTTGTTATAAAACTAAATAAATAAATAAATAAAATCTTTCTCACTTTCAACATCTGATATGTTGCCTTTGTTCTATTGTCAATTAAACGTGAGTTTAGATGATTTGTAAATAATTGCATTCTGTTTTTATTTATGTTTCATACAGCGTCCCAACTTTTTTTGGAAACGGGGTTGTTGATTGCTCTCTTTCTGGTGTCCCAGCATGCTTTGTGCCTGGGATCCTGTGATAGGCTCCTTTGTGCCTGAGGTTTGTAGTGATAGGCTCAAGGCTCACTACAGCCTTACACTGGATACACAGCAGGGAAGAAGGGATGGTATGGATGGAAGAAAGAAATGGATGGATGGATGGATGGATGGATGGATGGATGGATGGATGGATGGATGGATGGATGGATGGCTGGATGGGCAAATCTTCAGAATTATATGTCAAATAAAATTAACAAAATGCTGGGGAATTCCTCCAGTGAAATAAATTGCTTCAATAAAATATTGTGGCGTCAGACAATCAGACAACGTAGCTTGCGATCCTGACCAGTCAACATCAGCAGGATTGGGACCTCCATCTCCCAGTGATCCTGTGGGCCTGTAGGATGGAGGTACAGGAGTGGATTGGGTTCACGCCAGCTATGCTGATGCTAGGGTGGGAACTGTGTACCTCTGGTTGAGATGATTTTTGGCTGTCCGCCTGAACCAGAGCCAGCCACCACCTGCGGGACCTAAGGCGATGCTTGGAGGCCACCCACTGCCTCAACAGTGACCACCTGATGACAGTGGGTCTGAAGCAAAAGAGAGCATACGACACCCACTGTCGGGGGGCTCCACTGGGTGCTGGGATGTCAGTGTGGCTGTACAATCCTCGGCGGAAGAAGGGCTACTCTCCAAAGCTGTCCAGCTGTCCGCAGGGACCCTGTGTAGTGTTGGGTCGGCTGTCAGAGGTAGTGTATCGGGTCCAGACTGGCCACGGGTCTCTGTCGGTCATTGTGCACTGGGACAGACTGGCCCCATACCACCCCAAGGCCGGCCTGTTCCCAGTGGCCGCTAGCAGTCCTGCTTCTGCAGCCCCTGCCAGTGGCCCAGTGCTTGTGCCTGTCCCATCGTCCCCCAGCAGCACTGCTCCGCAGAGGCCAAGGAGGTCTTTGCAGTAGCAGCCGTGACACCTACAGGATTTCCTGTTGGACTAGTGCTGGCTCTAGTGGTCGCCGGGATGGCTAACCCTTAAGAGGGGGGGTTGTGTGACGTTGGCTGTCTGGTCGATTTGCACATGTCCCAGCATGCCCCGCCTGCCAGTTGTAAATATCCCTAGTGTTGTTGTTATTGTTAAGGGTTATATTCCTTATTGTCGCGTGTGCGTTTGCCCGTACTTTGTGTGTGTCTTGTCTGATCCTCATGTGTAATTAGTTTCTGTAAATCTCTCACCGTGTCTGTATCTTAGAGTTCAGTGTCTGACAACCCTGTGTTTCTTATATGTAATCAGTTCGGTGCTTGTTGGGTGTGTGATGTAGTCCTTTTCAGGACTGCTAAATAAAAGGGCTTTAATCAAACTGCATCCTTGATGTGGCATCATGGCTGGAGTCAACGGATACCACAATAAGAAGCTTGAGAAATAATTATTATTTTAGATAAAAGCATGACTTGTAAAGGTGTGCCTAACCTGTCCCGCTCTGATTGTTTATAAAGATGCAGTTCTGTCTTATGAAAAATGAGCCTGCACCGTTTCTACGGGAACCGTCGCGCGCCTAGCTGCCACGTGTTTATGTAAACAACTGCTTACGACAAACTGGATCAAATCGATTTAGGCCGGAGTATTCTGCTCATTTTCCGGTGATGTTCTGCTATTTCGTCATTTACAAATGAGCCAGATGACAGTACTGTAAAACCAGTAAGATTTGTAGATATTGCAGGTTCTTCTTCAACCCATATGGTCATTTTACCATTTGAATATGTCTTGAATGATTTGTCTGTCACGACCAACCCCGGGGATCCCCTAGTGATGCCAGAAGGACCTCGCCCCCGGGGAGACCCCACAAGGATTACCTTCCTGAGAATGAAAACTGCCCGGTTTACATGCTTCTCCATCGGCTTTTCTGGTTTTCCCAGTTCTTGGACTGTCTGACCTCACAGCTGATTCTTAGCGGTTTAATCAGTGGAGCCAGTTTTAGTTTGCCTGATTTGAAACTCCGACGCGAGATCTTCATGGCCAGTCCTGAGCTTGACCGTGTATTCCTATCTGTCTGCCTGGTTACCTACACCCTGTTTTGCCCTCAGATCCCGAGACTTGCCTGTTCCTCTGATCTCCGACACACGTCGCCCGATTTCTGCCTGCCCATTGACCACTGAAAACCTGCCTAAGCCCTCTAGTCTCCAACTCATATTGGCCGACCCCGGCTGTTTGACTACGTTCTCTGTCTGTCATCTTGAGAATAGCGGCGAGTTATTCTTCGCTCCCACAGCAATTTTTGAGAGTTTTCCCATCTAAAATAAAGCTGCTCCTGGCTCCTGATTCCGCGCAAGTGTCTTTTCTTCTCCGTACCCATAACAAAGAACTATTTCCATTGTGCTAAGGCATTAACTCCTCCTTGTCCTGGTTTAATGGCAGCTTTTTAACCATTATACTTACCTGTCAACTGCTATATGCTTCGTTCCTGCCCTTTGAACAGTCCCTCCATGTGTGAGTCACTGCAGGTCATGCACAGGCAAAAATCGAAATGTATTCTGATGTGCAGTACAAAGAGCTTTTAATGCAATACTCTAAAAAACACACCTCAAGCAAATTATTAATTGTTTGGAGACTTGTGGAGAAGCATTATATTGCATAACCTACCAAGCTCGTACTTTTACTCAAAGGAATTTACAACATTTATTTATCTTAGCTGTGAGGTTTTTTACAGAATAATTCGAGTTAATTATTATTCTCAACTGTACTGTCAACTACAGGGTCTCTCTTGTATCTCGAACCCAGGGATCTGCATATCATTAAGTCTACTGCGCATGCTCTGAACTATAGCATCCAATGTGTGCGACATCACTGTCACCTCATTGGCAGACCATTAGGCAGTAGGACGTCACCGGTGAAACCTTGCCGGCTCATACATATGAGCTTCGTATTCTGCTGTAAGTCAAACGGCTGTTGCTATTTTTCCAGCTCGATCTCGAGAGAAATGTAGAAAAAAAACCTGAAATCCGAGGTAAGATGCTGCCACATGTGGCAGCACAATTTTGCGAGGTGCCCTCAATATTCTTTCCAGTGGTGTATGTTAAAATATAAGGAGAGCAAAATATGAAAGGTGAAAACCGTCCGCCTTTGAAAATAGATCTGAGTCTGTCTACCTCTTTGATTTAACCTTTATACTACTTAAAGCAACCAACCGCCAGAGGGCGCACTCTACAACGAAATGTAGGCGCTTTCTGTCACACAGCCCTAAGTTTACAGCAGCGACGTGTTATGCTAAACCGCAGGTATTTATAATTGGACACAGTATCATGCGCCTGTAAATACTGTAGCTTGGATAAAACATAAGTATTTTAAGTAGTATTTGTATTTATAGTGATAACTTAAAATATCTGCCATGCCTCACATAGGCACTACGCAGACTTTGGCATCAAAGACATCAGTGACGTTGACAAATGAATTTACTGCTGGTTCGCCGTGTTCGTTTGCACAGCTCTGATATAGGAGTATGAGATCTCCCTGACTGCACTACTGCGGCCTTTGCATGAGGTCCAGAAGTCTCTTACTTCCAATTCTCTTACAGTATGTCCTTCTTAGTGTAAAGCGCCATTTACAGGTTGGGTAAACTGCTCATTGCACATCAATCACATGGTCCGGCTCTTAAATACGGTATTTTAATGAAATCCCCTCTTTTTCATTCTAATTAGCTGCTGAGATTATGCGAGCATCACAGCATCCATTTGGTAATAACAGCGTGGATCATACATGGGACCAGACCGAAGCACTGCGTCAAGCCTGAACATGACCGTATCAAGAGGCATGTTCTACCATCTTCTCGGGAAACCCCGAATTAGAACAACCAGCTATTTGGGTCTTTTTTTATAGATATGTTATTCAACTGACAGCCCACGCCGACTTTTAATGCCGAAAACCATTTTAAATTACAATGCGCATTACCAGTTAAAAGTGACGACCTATTGTCCCATCTTTTAACTTGAGGCAAGTATTCATGAATACAAAACACGTGGCCCCAGAAACCAAATATCGTACCTTATCTTAAAAAAAGACAAACAGCATGACAGTTAATATTAAATTAAAACTTTTCACTTTTCAATTCTGATCGATCCCGCTGTACAAGTTTAGCCAATTGAATGTTCAGGAGTGCATGTATGTATAAAATATTGCCCCAAGAGTTAATATATACAGATTAATAGCCTGTGGGGGCGGCATGGTGGTGCAGTGGTTAGCACTGTTGCCTCACACTGCTTGGACCTGGGTTTGAGTCCCCGCCTGGGTCACTTGTGTGTGGAGTTTGCATGTTCTCCCCATGTCGTCGTGGGGTTTCCTCCGGGTAATCCGGTTTCCCCCCACAGTCCAAAAACATGCTGAGGCTAATTGGAGTTGCTAAATTGCCCATAGGTGTGCATGTGTG
>JAODJX010000020.1:9310044-9323821 GCA_026776945.1 Isichthys henryi
ACTTCACCTCTTATATAATCATTTTCCAGCATACAAAAATAAAATCATATTTAAAACAACAAAAAATCGGTGATTTTGTTTTGGACTTAAAACAAAAGTGCCATATTTCATAAAACAGCCCCCCCCCCCCCCCCCCGGAGTGAATGACGCACGGTTGTATTCCTGGGGAGTTCGGTTTACCCAAAGCCACATTCACCATTATCAGGTAAGTATCCAGGCCATACCAGTTATCCCATTCACCCTGGTACTTTGATCTTACAAGCAGGTCTCAGGTCCACACAGTTTCACTCAGAATTTCTAACATTGACCGCGACATGAGACTCTAAAATCTTGCTGTAATTTACTGCCCTTATTATCGTCGAAAGCCTAAAGGCACATTTTCTACTGGAGCTCTGAGAATATGATTATATACTAAAAATTAACTTGATTTAAGAAACTATTAACATGCGGTGATGTATTAACTTAAATGTGGTGTAACAGGAAAAAGATTTTATGCTATTCAAATATTTCACATCGTTGTACATCACCTGACTGGAACAGGAAAAAGTAATCATTGACATTAAAATAGCAATTGCGACCTCTGCTGCTCAAAAATTATATCACCGTCAAAGAAAGACAAACTATAGAAAGACCATCCTAACTTTGCAAAAGCAACACATTTACAGGTATACCTGAAGGTGGGAACCGGTTTCAAATATGCCAAGAGGTTGAGAGATTATTTATATGCAATTGTGTTTTTGATGGTTCAGCACACCAGTAAGGCATTTTAAAAACACAGACTGAGTAAAATGGACTCTTGTATTACCCATTTCCTCTGCAGACGCAGGCAGGATGTAGCTGACGAGGTGCTCCGTCAGGGCAAGGGCGGCGTCGGCCCCCTCCCCAGCTAGCCGCACGGGGGCGCTGTTCAGCACGTAATTCACCCCACCACTCACGGCACTCCAGGTGAGCTGGTAGCCGCTGGAGGCGACGCCCAAGGCCTTGTCTGAGGTACTAGCAAATGGCCTGGAGATACCCTCACGGGCAGACTGCACGGTAGAGGTCACCATCTCCGCGATGCCAGCGGCCAGCTGAGAGACGTGAGGGAGGGGCATCGAGTCACCACAGTGCAGACCCCCGCCCCACCCCCACATGTGGCGTTTCACAGGACAATTTCTCAAGCTGGCTCCTCCCAATAAATAAAAGGTTCAAAGTAAATTAATCTAATTAAGATAGACAGAATTAAAGCAGCAGTGAAAAAAGACACACGATGAAGTGTGTATGCGCGAGTGCAAGTAAAAGCGCCCCCTACCTTATCGGGGGGGTACTGCAGAGCTGGGATCTTCTCCTCCAGCCGATCGAGCCCTTTGCAGGCCAGGACATCGACAGCTGAAACTGAGAAGATGACCAACACACAAATCAGAGAACATCCGAAGAACATACAGATATCACCTCTGGGAGGCTGGGCTATGGAGACTCACCAGAATTATATTAAGCACCAGGGGAGTGTTTCCCAAAACCACAACTGAAGCTTCTGGGAATCGTACCCCAGAACATTAACGAACACAGCAAGTGTCTTACTGTCCAAGGTGCAAAGAGCTTCGCATTCTCACCCCAGGACCAGTCCTACAATGCCGGGGAGCGTGGGGACATGGGCAAGGTCACAGGGCGTCTACAAAGCTAAGACTCACACCATCAAAGGAGGGAGAAAACACGTGTGTTCGATGAAAGACCCCCCCAGGGACATAAATACTGCTGCTGAGATCTGGCAGTCACCCTCTCCTTACTGATTACACAGAAATTAAGCAGCCATTCATAATTCTTAACCTTTAGTTCAGTCCCGAATTGTGAAATGTCTGATTCACAATCGCAAGGTTTCCACACATCACCCAGAAATGGACGCCAAAGCATTCTGGTGACCAGAGACGCGTTTTGCAATGTCCAGCGATGACATAATCTGCAGCAAAGTTCACAGGAACGTTTCTCGGCCTTAGATCAGTCTCCTGTGTTTACCGCGCTGATGTACCACAGGCTAAGGAGGGTGCAGATCACCCAGAACGAAGCAGTAATTTAACACAAAATGCACTGTCGTTTCTGCTCTCATCTGTGGTAACTTACAATTAAAGCATCTCCATTTTATTTGGAAGATAATGAAATAAAAACATCCTCAGTCGACAGGTAAATTGAATCACTAATGGTTTTCCTAAAATACCCTCTCCTTCAGCATTGGCTGCCGACCTGTGATCCCATCAACCCCTGCTGTCAACCCTGGGTACTGAAGCTACTATTAAGTGAGAGAAACCTTGTCCTGCACAACACATTGTGACCCACTAAGTATTTAATGAGACGGCACAGCCTGCATTGAGACACATAGTGCAATTTACAACTAATTATTACAGTGTTATTGTTATAGTAGAAGAATAACCACCGTTAACCTTGAAAGCTGTGGATGACCTGAGTGAGACGCAAAGCCCTGCGTTCCATGTTGCCAAGTTTCACACCGTAGCTACGACCCTTATATGCGCAACTCACTGTGCGGCTCCAGCCTGTGGATAGCCGGCTGGATGGTCCACACGGCCAGGCTGCCCGCCTTTCTGGCCCCGCGCTCGTAGACCCCGCAGACGGTGCAGATGAGCGGGTACGTCTGCTTCGTGCTGCTGTAGGTTTCCTGGAGGACCTGACGGGTGGCGCTGATCATGGGCAGCTGAAGGAGGCGGACGAGCACGCCACCCTGCGGCATCCAGGAGCGTCGGAACGACAAACGCCACCCGTGAGATTATTATTATTATTATTATTATTATTATTATTATTATTATTATTATTGACAGCGATAACATCAATAATGATAATCGATTACTGTCATTTTTATTATTAAGCATAATAATAAAATTACCGCTACAAATAAACGTAACACAGTAGTACAAAACAAACAGAACAATGCGAACTATGAATACAGAATAAAGATCATTTTAACAATCACCAAGTCTGTACCTGGGTGGAGTCTTCTGGACCAGGTGCCATAGTTCAATTAATCTACAATTACAACCGTCGGAACATAGTCAATATTAAGACACTTTGCCTTGTTTATTAAGAACAAACGAAAGACCCATCGGCAAAATGAAAATCGACTGATGCACCGACACATCGTCGACAAACCTACGCAGCCTCTATTTCAATGGCATTGCCTAAGACTCCAAAAGTTAGCTTCCTATTTAACAAAAATTCATTATACTAAATTTTATGTTGCCGTATTTGATGTTTTGCCTTCAACGGTTAATGAGTCTGGGCCTTCTTAAAATATATAAATGAAAAAGTGACGTGAACACCTTCAACACAATATCATGTAATTGAAAGAAAATATAATCAGAAGGAACAGTAATCAGTTCCTGTGTAAATGAGCAAAGCGGTACACGAAAACACACGCGGTAATCACTCGGTGAAAAATGTTGTATAACTGATCACTCACCTTTCCCCTGAACCTCAGCAGGATGCAGCACTACTGATTCTTAATTGAGAGAAGATCGGACCGTAAAATCCCATTTTTACACCACGCCCCTCTGCCACGCCCATTGACTCCACCTTTAATCACGCCAGCCGGCACCGGCGCCGCCCAACCCGGGGGGGGGGACTCCTGTCCAGCCGGCCGCGATCCCCCACAGGAAAAGGTCTGTTATGTTACTTTAGAAACCGCACGCAAAACGACAGTGTTTCCATCATAAAGGACTACGCATTTTAGTACAGGGCCAATGTGACTGATGTTACTGTGATTGACGGTATTTCCCTTGATGTCGCGCTTAGTTCGAAGCTGTTTAACAGATTACTTGTTTAGTTTATCAGCATATTGATTTGTAATCCACAAGAGGGCAGAATGTCCTTTCATCAGAGAAGGTGGTGCAGACAATTAGTGAATCCTGGGAACCGTCACAGTTTTTCAGGCCTACAGGTCTTCGTCCATTTACGACCTATGCAAGTTAGAACTGATCGACTTCACAACCGTTCAGAGACCGCAGATATGCAGCCATGACTGCGCCGCGTCTGGCAGCGCCAGTGCTGCCCTAAGTGTATGACAGTATCCGCCCCACCTGCAGGCAGCAATCAACTAAGGAAATGGTGATAAAATGATTAAAAATACAGTGTGACTTAAAGATGATGTAACGTTATTATACAGTATACTATAAATATGATCAGGGGTGCCAATAACGCTGTATAACATGACATGACATATATTCGCGCTGTTATAACAATAAATCACAATGCATTTTAAACATTATGTGGCTAATTTGTATTTGTTTCGCGGTATAAAGGCTAAAATGCACAGTGATTTCTTGTCAAAACTGCGCGTATGCACGTAAAATAATGCGGCTCTGCGTATAATTTTTGCATATAAAATAAAGGGCCGAATTACTACCGGTCAGCCGGAAACGGTCGCACTCGTATTTAGTCGACACCGACGTATTGTTTATGAAAAGTACAATGATCAAGAAGATTGTAAACAGGTTTTCCTTCTTATGCCAAAATTTCACTTAATTGGTCTAAATTTTTTTTTTTGAAAATTATTTTCAAATAATATGCCATTGTCGAGTGTCTGTGCTGTATTAGTAATGCATCCTAAACAAACAAAGCTATTTCCACATTTCTCCCCTTTTCCACGACATATCTATGTGAGACTGAGAGCTGCTGAGGAAGAGCTTCGTTTGTCTGTCTGTCTTCAATTCCTCTCAGGATATCAACTTTGTGTTCATCCAGACAGGCTGAGGTTTCACACTGAGTGAATATGAATAAATTAATAGACTATTTTCTCATTACTAAGCTACAGAGTGTCATTTTGGTTGATGGTGTGCGGGGCGGGGGTCACTGAGCCCACTACCCCATAATCCAAATCATTAATGAATCGGAACAGCGAAAGAACCAGCTCAGGGGTCAAACTCTTGCTTCACCTCCACGGTCTCAAAGGGCTCATACGAGTTCAGTGACATATGGGTATTTGCTTACGCCTTTTATCCGAGGTCATCGACCAATGTTGAAACCACAGGAAATGTGCAACACTGCACTTGGCCGATCGGTGTTGACTTTGCAAACACATGAGTGTCATTGTTAAAAAAAGCACCAGGGGGCAGCCTCTCCCCAGTAACCATTTGGAATACGTGGAATACAGCTGGGTATGCGAAATGTTTTGAACAGAGGTGTCCTGTTACCTCAGACCTTCAGGTCTGTGGGATTCCTGGATGAATAATATTTGGCCCTTGTTCTCCACACAAGTGTAAGCGCCATATTGCCTGTCAAAGTTTATCCATTTTAATAAAGATTAAGTGATACCTGTAAGGGAAGGAAACTCTAAAGCACTATACAATGAATAGAGAAATTATACCTGTGTGGCTCGTGATTTACTTTGCAGACATCGTAGACAAACTAACGTTTTTTTTTTTTGTTTTTTTTTTTGAGAAAACACAGTCGGCAATCTTCTGATCACAGACACAGTGATGTAAATCGCTGTCACTCTCTGTTCCCCCAGAAAGCCTCATGTGGCAAGATCGTTTAGCTGTGAATATATCGAACGAGACTTCTAATTTGATCTAACGAACTGCGTTATTTTTTTAAAGACTAATTACTGTGTACCTTCTGCGCAGACTTTAATGTGATGGAAGCTATTTTCCCGTTTTTGTTCTAGTCGGTTTCTGAAAGGTCATTAATATATCGTCTTTTAATTTCCCGGTTGTCAGTTTGTCCTATGATCATACAACGCAGCCATCTTCGCTCAATAAACACGCTTCTCTGAGAGATACAGAATGGCAGAGTGATGTAAACAGCCATTCATTCAAAGGGTCACCACTTAATCCCAAATTTATGATGGGGGTGGGGGGGTAAATATGCAGGAATCTAATTTGAGTTTCTGCCATCTGAAGGAAATAATGTTCACAGTATCTCTCCGCAGTTGTGTCTGACAGCTTTATAAAAGCAAAATGAATGTCACAAAAAAAAAAAACAAATTTACAAACACAGGCAGCAGGACATTGAGAGATTAATATACATTTCAGGTGCCTTTGACTGGCACACAGTAATTATCATGTTGAACAGAATTTGTTCTTGTATGAATTCAGCTTTAGAAATGGGTTGTAATTGAAATGTTGTGTTTTCCAATGACTGTTTCTCTTGTGATTTATTACTATAATAGTCCTATTACTGGCTTCATATGACCAACAAAATTTAGTACAATAATGCACACTGAACTGTGGGAGCATTAAATTGTGCAGCAATTTAATATTGAGGAAAATTAAATACACTTAATAACAGCATAATCTGAGTACTTCTCTTTCCTTCCTTGTTAAAGCTGCTGGCCTCGAGACCCAGAGCAGAGCACACCGGCCCGGTTCTCACTGTGGCTGATCCAGCTGAATACTCTGATCCTGCACGCTGTTCCACACAGGCTCGTCGGTGGTGTCTGGAGTGCCGCCTCTCCATTACGCAAATCTAACAGTCCGCAGACTCGTTTGATGTCACATGAGTTACAACTACAACATGCTGTGCAGCTGTGAGCCCCTCCTCTCTGTGATGGAAGCTGTCTGCAGGTCGGGGTCCCTTGGAGCGTCTTGCCGTTATGAACCCATCTGTCATGACTATGGGAAAGACCGTCCACTGCCGAAAGAGCAGGCAGACCGACAGAGCCGCCCTTTAATTATCGTGAATGATAAGGCTGCCCCCCCCCCCCCATTAGCTAAATGATGGGCATTTATCACACACTCCTCTTTAGCTCCTGTCAGAAAGGACAGAAACACAGTGACCATGATTCTGAGGCTCGGCCATGTTTACTAGTTTCTCGGCTTCGCTGCCTTTTAAGCGTATATTGCCTTTTCATTAACTCATCTCTCTCTCTCTCTCTCTCTCTCTCTCACTGTCTTACTCTCTCTCTCAAAGTACCAGATTATGATTTTGAGAAAAACAAAGACGAAGACTGAAATTTCCCATCCTTGACAAATCAGCTGTAGGGCAGTTGTTCCAGAAAATAAACCTCAGCTAATCCCAAAAAAGACAATGAGAATATGTACTAATGCATGTAAAAGATTATCCTTACAGATAATGCTAAGAAAATGAGAATAAATAATAAAATACAAAGATAACAAAGGAGGAGGAACGTTGATAATGACCTTGGTCGTAAAGCTGATTGGCCCAACCTTTCCAAGACACAGAGACCCGCAGAGCTCCGTCAGAATGCTGGTGAAGCTCCTGGAATCAGAGGAGATCCCCACGTTCTCCTTTGCCAAATCATGTACATTTTACTGCAGAAGATACCCCATGATCCAGAAGAAACTCCTAATGCATTTTCAGAGGAGTACAGCTAGGTGGCAGAAAGTCTCTCCGTTTAAGGTGTGTGGTCACGTGATCACAAGATCACATCCCCTGAGGTGAGCTGAGTTTCTGCTTCTGAGTTCACAGCTGGGCAGTTGTTAACCCTGGAAGAGTGTGTCCACTCAAGCAATGAAAATACACATCAAACCATCAACTGGAATCCGGAAATTTCATATTCCATCCATCCGTCTTCCTGCTGCTTATCATGGACAAACTTATTCCAGGTAAAACTTTGGATGGGAAATTTTAATAACCCTGTTATTGGAAAACAGACAACCTGTAGGAAAACTGGAATGAAGATGCAAACTCCACAATACTCAACAGTGTTAAGAACATCGTGGTCCCATATTGAATCACACTAAACTTTAATGGTGTGGATCTGTGTTCACTGCATATGGGTGTAAAAAGATTTTATTAATGAGAAAAGATTTTACTAATTGAACTCAGCTGTGCAGTTGCAAATACCGAGTTGTGCAAAGCGTTTTGTGATCTTTGGAATCTGAACTCCAAAGACTGCTTTAGTTGGCATCCTGTGAATGTGAAGCATCCAGGCTTTCAGCAGTAATATGGACCTTGAGCCTGTTTGTTTGTGATGCAGCATTTATTTCCATTCTGAATCATACTAAATTCCCTGGATGCATGACTTCTCTTTCAGCCAGAGGAACTTTTATTTTAATCACAGTGCAAATAAACACTGATCAGAAAAAAGCCAAGAAAGCGAGGATGTGTCTGTCTCTCGGTCATTGTTTCCCAGCTGTGAAGAGCACACCAGCAAAAGGAGGCTCCTTTAAATAGGGTCTATTCAGTCCTCCAGAGAGCTCTGAGTTAGTCAGATTGCCTGAAAGGCCAGAAGAAAATGCCACACGCTGGTTTCCATGGGAACCGAAAGTAAACTTTAATTTGGTGACCAAAGAATGAATTTACTAGTAAATAAAATCTATGAAGATATCAAATTCAATTTGAGGAGTTTTGGATTCTGGACACTGGAGCTATAGGTAGATCTTAGAATAAGAAAAGGTTTGGCTCCTCTCAGCATGCACAAAGCTCGTGATAGGGTCTCGAAAGACGAAATCCTTCAGAGTTTCCCGGAAGCGGCCTCAAGGTGCCGCCACTGAACCCTGAGAACTAGCTCGCTACAGGGATTTGTCAGCAGAAGCAGTGGGTAGCTAGTAGGGACCATATTAAAAGTTTTGAATCTCTCATATAAACCTTGTTCATACTACAGAGGCGGTCTGGCCTGGTGACACGGGGAGAAGTTCTTCAGTTTCCTGATCTCTGAATCTGACAGCTGTGCACAGAGTAGCATTTAATTACTGCATCAGATGTTTGAGGTGCTGCCCAGTGCTGCGTCTGCTTAAAGAGGCTTCAGAAAGCATTAGAGTGTTTACACCAGAGACCTTCTGATCTCCTGCAAGCAGACTGGCTGGTTAAGGTTTAAATTTAGAGGCAAGACATCATAGCTGTAACAAAACTGTAGCGTGTTGATGTGGTACAAAAAAGAGTAAAAAAAAAAGTGGATTAGACAGTCAAACATGAAATGACACTTTTCATACAAATATTTTAATGCAAATTCTGTCATGGCCACACATTTTAGGTTTCACCAAGGATACAGCTTCCCACAGTGGTTTGTGGCTACAGTGGTTGAGAACAAAAATGAGATGGCCACATGTCAGTTGTGAATTTAAAGATATGTGCTTTTGTAGAATATCAACATAATATTGATATGACTACTGGATATGAGTGATCACAAAGAGGAAGTTGAGGGAGGCGTAAAAAAGACAATTTCCCTATGGGGATTAATAAAGTATCAATTATTATTTTATTATTATTATTATTATTATTATCTGGAATTATATATACAGGCTTATTGGATGGTGTGCTGGTGGTTGCACTGTTTATAGGATGATGTATAACCCGGTTGCATCTTTGCCCATGTACAGGGGGCTGTGAGATCGAATCCCATAGCGGCCAAAGTGATCATATCAACACAGCACATGTTTAGTTCAGCGGCATCAATCTGCATGCCTGGACAGTTGTAAGTTCATGTCCCATAACTGGCAGAGTAATCCTGTCGCTACTGGGTGCTCGAACAAGGTCCTAATTAACCACAACTGCTCCTGCTGTGCTGGCTGACCCTGCGTGTACATCACTTTGGAGAAAAGTGTCTTCTAAATTAATAAATGTACATGCCTCATGTGTCTGGGGTTGGCAGTTTGGGTCCCATTTCTGCTGCGTGTGTCTGGTTTCCTTCAGCTGTCCAAAGTCAGGCAGATCTGTGCCTGGTGGTAGACTGGCTTCCTGTCCGATGTGGGTCTCAGACAGGCTGAGCATACCTGCCTCTGTCCTCTATCCAGGAGTCGGAGCTGGAGTATGGCTGTACATAACGGGCATCCCTGTATTTGTCCATGTAATTCTTTAATATGAAAAGCCTAATAAAGTGAAATACAATAAACACACCTGCTGATTTTTATTCACTGACACCAAATAATTGATTCATCCTCAGCAGTTGTCCAAACATGACCACAGAGGCAAGGCGGACCCTACCAAAATGATCATTTAAATAAATGATTAGATGGATAAATACGTGTGGAAAGTATACGCCCTGCATTTTCCCCACAATCCAAAAACAGGCATTTAGGTCAAATGGTGTCTTTCAAACATATTTCCTGTATGAATACTTAAGTGCGTGGCCAGTAATGGGTTGGCGTCCCATCCAAGATGTCCCCTGTGCTGTGAATGCTGGGATAGACCTAAGGCTCACCACAACTCTGTACGGTTTAAGTGGTTATGCCAAATGCAATATATGTAGCTGTATAGCTTCTGTGTAATATAGATTCAAGGGAAAAGCACAGGAGATCCCTCGTCTGACTCGCCAGACTCATCTCTCAGACAAAGTGAGAATATGCATGTGTGAGATGGAAACCGTGACAACACTGGCGATCCAGCATACAGAGGACCACCAGGTACGATCTGTGACAGCAAGAGAGAACAGGACGGTGGTCTGGGATTATGGGGTGGGGCGGGGTGGAATTCAATTCTGCAGAGGGCATCCTGCCCTCATCTGCGGCGGAGACAGACGTCACTGCAGCCGCCGTCGTCACGGTCAGGTTGCTCGGCACCGTCGCCGTGGAGCGAGACCAAAGGGAAGAGGCTCATCAGCTGGTTTTAATTTCCAGAGTCGTCCCTGCTATTCTGGTCTTTCTTACTTTCTCTTTGGCTCCCTTCTTCTCCCAGGTGGGTAGGAACCCATACGTGAAGGTCGTGCCTCTTGAGGTAGCTGTGAATTACACCGGAAATCGATGCATCACTCGGGGGCTGACGTAGTTTTTAGTTAAACATTTGTGACAATGCGAATCTATGATGCTTTTCAGGTCCTCGTTAATGATGACTGGTATCTTCAGCAGGTCCATAACCTGTAGACACTAACAGAGACCAGCCCTACGTCTGGCTGGGCAGACCTCTGCAGGAATAGTGAATTCCTCCTGCAGGACATCAGTGTTGCCAGGGAAAGGCAGAGGTACTGGAAAGGGAAGTGACACACTGTAGGCTCCTCGGCCTGTCTGCAGGGGGCGCTGCTCAGAGACTTGTGCTCCCCTACCAATTCAAACAATCTGCCAGTTCCTGATTGTGTTTAAAAGACTTTACACTGCACCGGGGATAATCCTAGTTCCAGTCTGTTTGACCCTTAGCAATTAAGGTTTCCAATTAGAACTGATTATAGTCTTTTTTTGCATTTGTGTATGGAGAAGTCTGTGACTCACTTCAATGTGAGGATGTTTGTTTTCCTCAAAGCCAATTAGGAACACGAAGTTACTTTTGAGAGATGGAAGGTAATTGGATTAGTGCAGAATGGTGGAGGAACCTGAAAAACTCATACATCAGGGCAGAATTACTGCAGAGTCTGTACAAAACAACATACCTGAATGGGAAGCTTTACAACCCCAAGTCCGAAAAAGTTAGAACATGTGTTAAATTATAATTATGAATGAAAGCAATGATTTGTAAATTATCTTTAACCCGTATTACGCTGAAAACAATACAATAGCATATTACTTGATGTTTTAACCTCATGAATGTTACCATTTTTTCAAAATAAGCATCTTCCAGCCTTGTAGGTATTATTTTGTCTTATTCTTCCTATGAACAAGTCTTGTAGTGGGTTCTTAGTTGCTCAGAATTTCAAGGGCAGATGTGCTTTTATTTTGAAGGTACGTTTGTCTTCCGCCCAGAGTTTTTGCGCTTTAGTGGCAATCGGATATGCTCCTTTTTTCCCTTTTTTATTATTAATAAAGTTTTTATCCTCCTTCACCGGAAGAAGCTGTCTGCTGTCTTTTCTCCTCTCGCCACAGACTTAAGGTGAGCAACAGTACAAGGTCTTTGATGTCACATCTTGGGTTTCAAAATGTGCCACACAATTTGTATTGGGGACAGGTTGGGACTACAGGCAGGCCAGTCCAGCCCCCGCACCCTCTGCAGACATGCGTTTGTAATGAATGCATAATGTGGTTTTGCATTGTCTTGCTCAAATATGCGTCAGTGTGCAGAGATGAGTTTCTCCCAGATTTCTGTATGGATCAGATGTGTTCGACAGTTGTAGTTTCAATGAAGGCATGTAACTAATTGGGTTCTGTTGTTTACCAAAGCACATTTTTCTAACATCCCCATGCTTTCAGTACAAGGAACACATAAAACCTCAATTCAGAGATCTCGAAACCAAATAGAGACCTAGAATATTGTTACCTTTGTTTACATAAATTGTCAGAGGCAAAAAAAAAATTACAAGCATGGCATGTGGCATGGTCTCATACGCACAACAAAAGACAGGGCATGAAGACATTGTAAGCCCAAAACATAACAGACCTTCAGTTCACATATTTGACTTTTGAGTGAAATGGGGGTGAGACCAATGTGTGGATGCCCAATTGAAGGTAATTCTTGGTGTGTGCCTCAGCCTGAACGAGTACCTCGGTGAGATGGGGTGGGACAGGGAGGTAGCCAGCCCAGTTTCCGTTCTTCCTACCTTTCCACTAAGACCCACAGACTGTATCTGATCATTCAAGAGCACTACACTTCCATCATCTGGGGGGCTATCCCCGTTCTCAGCCCCAGAGAGAAAGTCAAAAGCATATAAACTCCTCCTCACCAGCAGCAGAGCTCCCCAGTTTACCAAGGTCAGGTTCCGTAACCTCCAGAAGAGAACTGTCTGTATTTTCTCCCCAAGAAATAAAGGGCATGAGGTTGGACACGTGCTGAACACCCACATCTGATCCATCACAAACCTTTGATAATCTGTAAAAAATTAAGATTTTCAGTTATATGAGCGCATAAAACCACTTTGGTTGTCAGCTAAACAAGCTGCCTCTAAATGTGATAAACGTTTATGATGGTCTCTTATGTGGCTGTGAGGCTTAGGTTTCTGTATCTGTGACTAGAATGTTGTTGGTTCATATACCATGGTTGGCAGTGCGATGTCCCTGCTGGACCCTTGAATGCAGCTCTTAATTGCTGCCAGGGCTCCCTGAGCCTGATTTCTTGCTTTGGATAAAAGTGCCTGATAAATAAATGTGATACATGTAAGACAAATGAGCTAAAGCAGGAAGCAATGTAGGTCTTATTCTGCATCCCTTACACTCCATGTCATAAAATGGGGTTAATGGAAGAAATGTGGTGGAAATCATGGTGACGCTGTACGCAGGATCCAGCTCCAAGTGCTGACACCTTTTATAGTGATCGCATTGCAATGGCCTCCATGCTTGTTTCCCCACGTTTCTGCACACTGATGTACTTCTGGGATCACAGCTGCTCCTCATTTAAAATTTTGCCACTGCACTTCATTACATAAAACCAGTCTGCACTTTAAAATCAGAACACAGTAATGAGCAAGCCGACTTTGTTCGAGGCTTCTCTGAGTCACCGCCTCTGCTCTCTGAGAACACCCCCCAAGCCTTTGTAACATATAGTCATTTTACACTGACTTCATTCGTCCACCCCATCCTATGTACTACAAGTAATTAAATATTCTTCCTTTACAGACTTTGCACTGAAGCTTGCACCTGTAATGTCAAATGTCACACCTCTAGAATCATTGTTTGCTCATTTGATGCTTTCTGAGTGCTGAGAAGCCAGTCAGTAATGCAGCTTTTTTTGAAAGGGACCAGAACACAAATAATGCTGGTGAAAGTTTGTCTTTGTTGTAGTCTTCCAGAAAAAAAATCTAATTAAAAAACCCTGCGTGCCGTTTTCGGTTTGAGTGACCACGTAATCCACCACAGGTAGGACATTTAGAGCTGCGACAGAATTTGTAAACCTCGATTTCAAAGGGACCTGGATTTTACTTAAGCACTGAGTTCTTGCTGTGTGCTGATTGATCAGTCTCTAATAATCATGCATGTATTACTAACGTTAATGTGTAACAGCTGGATGAGTCTTTCAATCAAGGGAACAAACCAGTAGA
>JAODJX010000020.1:9344284-9357483 GCA_026776945.1 Isichthys henryi
GTTCTCCCCAAGCGAGCTTGATGGGCCGAATGGCCTCCTCTCGTTTGTATAGTTCTTATGTTCTTATGTTCTTATGAAGCTTCATGAACCATTTACTTTCACTAGATGGTGATCTTAGTTTACCTTGGGGCATGCTTTGAATCCTTTTCTGTACGGAGAAGTGGGGTATTCTGTACTAGTGGGGTCAGAAAATACAGCAAGTGGTTCATGAAATTTCCCTTGGCCATCACTACTGTCCAGTGTTTCTATCCTGCCCATCCGCCGACCTTCACCCACCACCCTGTACCCCATCATTCAAGTTTAAAAAAAACGCAGCATTGGCCTTCATCTGAAGCATTGGTTTGCCAGTACAAAGAAGTCGGCATCTATTATTATTAGTGACGTCATCTGGGGGTGACAGGTGGTGCAGTGGTTAGCACTCACCTCTGGGACCTGGATTCAGGTCTCCGCTGGGGTTCTGTGTGTAGAGTTTACATGTTTACATTGTGTCATTGTAGGGTTTCCCCCCCCCAACAGTCTAGAAATATGGTGAGGCTGATTGGAGTTCCCAAATTGTGTGAGTGTCCCTGCCTTGTGCCTATAGACTCCAGACCCTCCTCAACCATGAATAGCTTAAGTGGTTTCAGAAAATGTACTTCATCCATGTTATTCTCAGGTAAATGCAGTCGCTGTGACAGAGACACATTCCCTTTCTCTGGAGAGAGGCTTAGTGTAAAAGCATTTTGTGATATTTAAGCATGTGTGTGTCCTGGGTGCAGTATTTGCTGTGTCTGTGTCTCAGCACTCTTCGCTGCGAATCCCCATGGTCAGCTCCAGATTCTTTATTTGAGTGTTACGTGAATAAGATTAAATATACTCTATTTACTATTTGTCCAAGTACAGCTACTGTACATTGGAATCCTTTGGATTTCACACAGTCATCTTACTCACCCTGTGAGATACAAATGTATGTCCAGGTGGGATCGAGTTTAGGGGTCAAAGAGTGGATTAGCTAGTGTTCATGGGTCCAGGTGCACTTGGGGTTGAGGGTCCTTTTCAAGGGTCCAGTGGTGACATGATTACTCTGCCGGCCACAGTATTCAAACCCATGACCTTTTGAACATGGAGAAAATTTCAAACTCCCTGATCTACTACACACCAACCCATAAGGGCACATTCAATAGGCAATAATAAAAATAATCTCCATCTCTATCTGGCTCCTTCTCAATTTTACTTTTAACCCCCTGAGCTACATGCTTCCCAAAAAAGGACACGTCCGATAGGTGATTTTCTTTGGCCAGTTCAAACCTCAGGCCTTTAGGTTACCCAGGACCTCCCAAAAACAGGCCCCTCTGCCACATCCTGTATTTCACCTTTGTCCTGCTTCTCCAGAAGGTACCTGCAAACTATAAAGTAGCTAAGTGCAGTGTTGTCTTGGTTCCCTAGAGCTGAAAGGCAGCTTTTAACTGTGGTGTGGAAACTGCAGAGCCCCTCCTGTGCCTTGGCCCAGTGGGTGACGGTCACACGAAACACTTTTGTCCCTCACTAGTGAGAGATGGTGTGAAATCCAGCCTAAATCCGGCCCAGGGTCCCACCCAGGAATTCCTGCTTTTTATATTTAAACATCATCTGATGTCAGAACAGCGTCAGTGATGGGAAGTCCATTTATACTTGGAGTGTGTGTGTGCTTGTGTATGTGTCTGTGTGTGGGTTAGGTATATATTACATTGTGGGGACCAGATGTACATTTCCCACAGGGGAACCTTAATTTTATAAAAATCCGTGAATGCAATCAAAAACGTAAAATAGCCAAAGTCTTGTATTTTGTTTGGTTAGTTATGGTTAAGGTTAGGGCTGCCATAAGGTTGTAAGGTTGTCATTGTTGGTATTAGGGTTATACCCAGAGAAATGAATGGACAGACCCCAGAAAAATATGAATACGAACATGTGTGTGTGTGTGTGTGTGTGTGTGCGTGTGTGTGTGTGCGTGTGTGTGTGTGCACACGCAAGTGTGTGGGTGTGTTCGTGTGTCTGTGTGTGCGCTCCCATGCATGTGTGATGTGTGCATGTGGTGTGTATGTGTACACTTGTGTATATGCGCACACGCTTGGAAGCATCGGATCATTTGAGTGGCCCCCTGACATCAAATCCTGTGTAAACAGGTTACAGACTTTCACCATGAACTCCCAAATGTGTAAAATATAGCAAGTCACATGACTGACTGGCATTAAGAGAAGCAATGACGTGCTACTAGCGCAGAAAGTAGGACATGCAACACCAGTCCAGACATTTCACACTCGTGATGATACCGTTTATGCTCAAATCTGTGGTATCACCCACGGTCTGTATGAAAATAAACACACATCACCCACTTGTAATGACATTAATGTGTGACATGACCACTAAGCAAATTTGCCAAAGTCCTATTCAGTAACCTGCCTGCTTTCGGTTGATGTGACAGGCAATGGGGAGATTTTATGCATGCAATTTTTTTTCATTACATTCTGGTTTGCGGATAATAATGTTGACGTGACCAGTACAGAGCCACCAATGCCTCTAGTATAAACCGGAACACAGATCTAGGGTAAGGCCGAGGTGCTCCCCTTCAGGAGTGCAAGTTGCCCTGCTTTATCGGAAGATCCTCGTCTCTCCAGCCGTTCATTAACGCGCTACTCCAAACTCTGCATAGACTCACTGCAGTGGTTCATAACGAGCTGCAAATTTCTGCATATGCAGCAGTGAAGATTCTCTGTAAGATTCACCTCAACTTGGGTCTTGTTTTAGTTTACAGTCTTTGTACCTGTGGCACATTCTGCACACTATTGGACGCCTCTCCCTGTTGTATTAGCTGTGCAGTGTAATAAAGGGCAGGTTTTCTCCCCCGGTAAGCTTATGACTTTGATGTGTGAGTGGCAAGTGACAAGTATGTGTGCTTGAGTGAATTTCTGGTTAAAACTGGGTGTGTGTGGTTTTCAATGGGAACTTGTTTCTGCTGGTTACACCTCATGTACTGTCTCACTGAGATAAACTTTTGTGTAATAGGATAATTTTTCTTTAGAGGGCGTACCTGGTATCCTCAGAGTAAATACCAACGGTTCAATATGTGCATCTCAAAGGAAGAATGTAGGTGCCCAATAGTGTAATATTGCGTTTTTGAAAAATAGGATGTAGGACACAGAGTGACTAACAAAGGGAAGCAGGACCGGCATAGGATCAACTCCCTCTATGACTCTCTCACTCAGACTCTTTTACCATGAGAATACTTGACAAATGACTCTGAGCCCCCCGCGCTTTGTTTTGTAATGACTCTGAGCCCCCTCTCAGTACATATGTAAATGGCTCTCAGTATGTATTGAAATGGCTCTCAGCCACCACAAGACTGAGAGAGATTCATCTAAGTACATCCATCTGCCTTTGTGTCAGCCCATCAAAGACACATTTCGATTTGTACAAGTTTTAGCAAGTCTGTTTTGTTTTGTCTTGTTCCAAGTTTTCGGTCAAGTTGCGGTTAGATTTTTCTCGACTGACCTGTTTGAGGTCCAAATTGGTAGAGTTGAACGCATCTCGTCTCAAACAAGTTTTAGCAGGAGCAGTCGAGTTCCAAGGGTTAGGTCGTGGTCAGGTGAGGTCAGGTTGGGGATCAGTCGCTGATGCAGTGTGTTGCCCCACCCACCACATGGTGAAACTCCTCGGGCTTCACCCCCCAGGAAAACATACAGTCCAGTCCCACACTCCGGAAATGGCCATCCATCTGCTGCACCCAGGTGTTACGTGGGTGTCCCCTTGGCCTTGTCCTGCCCATCAGGTCCTCAGGAATGAGAATCCTGCAAGCTGGATCACCCTCAGGGAATTGCACCACATGGCCCTAGTGCCGTAACTGATGCTCCCTCACAATGCAGGTAATGTGCCTAATTCAGGGCTCCTCTAGCAACTGCTCTTTCAACACAAAGTCAAACCAGCGGTACCCAAGGATTCTTCAAAGAGACACAGTACCAAAGGAGTCCAGTCTTCATCTCAGGTCACTGAATAGAATCCATGTCTCACAGCCATACATGAAGACAGGGAGAATCAGGACTCTAAGGACTTGGAGCTCCGTCCTCTTACAAAGATATCAGGAGCAAGCGCCAGACACCCCTTTCCAGCGACCTCATGACCCCCCATGCTCTCCAAATCCATCTACTGACTTCATAGTAAGAGTCACCAGAGACATGAGGTCAAGGTACAAGTCGAAAAAAATTCAACAGACCCATTCAATGTCCAAGTTTGAGTTCCAATGTTATACTGTTTATCTTTAAGTGACTCTCAATCCATTCTAGATATGTATTGAAATGACTCCCAGCCCACTCTCAGTATATCTACAAAGGACTCTTAGCCCACCCTCAGTATATCTTTAAACGACTCTCAGCACACACTCTCTACACCATGAAATGAAGTCTTCACACAAATGTTGGAGCCTCAACTCAATGCAGTTAAATTCTTACCATTCCTAATCAATGCTGCCTGCTCCTGATTTGGGCTCTTGAGAAATTCAGAAGGCTCTTCTTGGGGTCTCTGTGAGCAGGAGATCAGATGCTGGCCGGCCGATTTTTCAGTATTAATGGGGTGTACAGTGACTTTCCTAAAAAAAGGGGGCAGGAATTATTCCCAAGACCACATCAACAGAAACAAATTAAACCAAAGTTAAGCCACTAACTAATAACCATTCTTTGCGTACTGCTGCAAGCTTGTCCTGATAAAAAGCTTTCAGAGTTGGCTCTGCTTCCCCTTCAGTAACCAAAGGTACTGTCATGTTCATGCAGCTCTGGGCCTTGAAGTTTTTAGCAAAAGCAACCAGTAAGATTACACAGGCATTGTCAAGCATGATAAGGAGAGGTAGATCTCGCTGCTGTCTGCCGGCCTGCTGCCTGCCAGCCTGCTGTCTGCCGGCCTGCTGCCTGCCAGCCTGCTGTCTGCCAGCCTGCTGTCTTTCGGCCTGCTGTCTGCCGGCCTGCTGCCTGCCAGCCTGCTGTCTGCCAGCCTGCTGTCTTTCGGCCTGCTGTCTGCCGGCCTGCTTGTTCACATCTTACACCCATCGCGGGCCATATCTTGGGTTTGTGTGCCTTGTCGCCATAGCTGCTGTGAGCCTGGAGTCTGCACAGCCCTCTGCAGGTGTGTGCAGAATGAGGAGCTACAGCCAGCCAAGCCACTGCCCCTTCGGCCCCCTCGACCAAATAAATAATTCAATAAAGACGTGGGCATGAACATGGTGACTGAGATTGACTCTTGTTGAAACCTGATGTGGAATGATGTGGAAGTCTAACGAAAAAAGGATGCAAGATTGAAGATAGAAGTTACATGAATACGGTGATATTTTAGCGTGTGTCAAAGTTACTATTGACTAGTGGACATTGTTAATGGCATTAAAATTGCCAGCTCAAAAGAGGCGACAGAGACAGAAGGTGAGAGAGCTAAGGGAGGCAGTGAGAAGAAGGGGCACTTTGCAAAGCTGGGTTCGAAGCAGAAAGGGGCCAATAGGGGACTCATTACGATACCAAACATCTAGTAAACAGTTATTACACACTTCCAAAGGCATTTTTTTTTCCATACCTTTTGTCAATGTGAAAAATAATCTAGAATTGTCTTTTAATAGTTGTAAGGGAGCTGGCAACATAGAACTCTGTGACCCTGGACTTCTCTGGGCCTGCACTGTCCCTCACCCAAGGGGAAACCATCAACTCAGCTCCGATGAGGCTGAGCAATGACCATCCTATCAACAACCCCACCTTAACCCCCACTGGGTGAGAAAGAGCTGACAGACAGACCCTCTCATGCTCACTGATCATAAACGCATCCTGCCCTCTCCAGGTCCCAAATGGTCGCATAGAAAGAAACCAGAGCCCCTGGTGGAAACCCATGCAAAGACGAGGAGAACATGCAAACTCCACACAGAAAGCTCCTATGCTTGACCCAGGGCCTTCTTGTTGGGAGGCAGCAGCACTAACCACTGCCCTGCTTTACCCAGCCTAGTCTTATCTTGCCCTGCCTTAGACTAAAGGCAACTAGAGGAGTTATATGAGTAGCCGGGCCTGAATAGTCATCTAAGCTGATATTGTGTTAGTTACATGGATTCCTAAACTTCTGAACAGAGCCTTACGTAGCAGAACCACGTAAGCTGAATTGAACTCTGGTGTACTCCACCGTACAGGATAAATAGGGAGTTCAGCGATAGTGTGGAAAGCCCAGGAGTTATCTGAATAACAGAAGTGTCATTATTAAAATTCTAAATAAGTCTATAATTAAATCGGAGTCAGACATAATTCGGTTTTACCTAGAAGGGTAAGTAACTTTGCGGGAGCTCTCAGAAGGACCTACGCGCATTCAAAGTCTTTGGCTGTCCAATTGGATTCCGTCATTGGGCCAGTTGGTGGCTCCCTACATAGTTACACATGATTGGACTAATACTCACTTGCTTGATATATACTAATAAACAATGTGATGGTACAATGTTATGCTAATTCTCTTAAGGCAGAACCACACGTCAGAGTCTGAGCTGGAGCCCGGTGAGCATCAGGGTCCACTGATGATTACAGCAGAGATGAGTTGGCTTTAAAGGGTCATGGTAGTAACGGCAGTTTTAAGCTAAAATTGATCAGAAGAAAAAAGTCTTTGCAAACTGTTTATATTTTTTGCTCAGACAAACTCAGAAGATGACGGAGAAGAAACTAAACTGAAAGGGAGAAAGGAGAAAGTAAAGAAATGGAGATAGAGAGGGATATGACAGAAGTATGAAGGACAGAGATGGAGAGCGAGGCAGCTGCAGCAGATTCTACTGAGGAAAATTAAACAGTTCATTATAGAAATAGTTTATTTAACAGGTAATAGACATAAAGAATAATCATTTTGTAAAATCCAAAATTAGACATTTAGGGACACGAAATGTGTAATAAACAATAAATTGTGTGAATTGCATGATCTTCAATATAAATTAAGCATTTGATTACTTTTGTCTGCTAATTACCCTTACCATGTCTGTGGCTGTGTCTTTTTTTGGGAGGGGGAGTGCATATCCTTGGCCCTCTCCATGCTCTGCTGGGGCCACTGTTGTGGGCTCTGCAAAGTTCTCATGACTGAAGTTCACTGAGGGTAATGAGTTGAGGGATTTGCCTTCCTTCACGTCTGCCCTGTCCAATCACAATGTACATTTGTGAATAACAAAAGCGAAGAGCCCCGCCCTTGAGAAAATGAGTCCAATCGGTCGGTTCCTTTTCCCTCACAAACACACACATGTTCCTTTGCGCATGGTGTCAGTAACAATAAGCTTTCAGCTTTAAACACTTAAACTAATTCATATTTTTGTACCTTACTGACTGCCCCCTCCAATGGGGCCCTATTCACAGGCTGCTGTGCTTAAGCTGCTCTGCCGCTACGGTCCACCAGCAGGACCATCCTGCAGTCCTGGTGCAAGCCAACGTGTTTGCACTTACCCACACGCTCAGGTTCAGCTTGGTGGGGGGGGCATACACACTCAGACAGTGGCACTTATATAACCGTCCTCAGATCCAGATGCTAAAAGGATGCTAACCCTGATGTTTCACATAAATTTCTGTGCTCTGGTTCTGCTCTATGACGTGGTTCACAGGATCTTAGTCCTAAATGCAGTTTCATGCTCCCCGGTCGCCCAGAGGAGGATGGGGTCCCCTTCCGAGTCTAGGGTCCTCTCAAGGTTTCTTCCTGCTAGAGGGAGTTTTTCCTTGCCACTGTCGCCTCAGGCTTGCTTGGTGGGGTTCTGGCCGGTTAAATGTAAAGTGCTTTGTGACAATGACTGTTGTTAAAAGCGCTATATAAATAAAATTGAACTGAATCTTAGTTCACTGACTCAGTGCCATGGCTGCTTTGTGCCGTACAGTATGAGAGTTTACGGCGTGCTTGAACCACGGTTTCTACACATTTGACTCACACATTTTTTTTTTACACTTTATTCTCATGTTTACAAACTGAAAACACATTCATTAGTAAAACTACTTTAGTCTGCCAGCGATCAAACTTTCCTTTCAGTCTCCGTCAATTTTAAATCAAGTTTTGCTTCTGGAATTTCATTTCTTTTTAGTTTACAATAACTACAGGAAAAGATATAGGAAAACATCCGTAAAGCGGCTTTCACTGGAGATCTTGATATCCATTCTGTTTTCTTAGTCATTTGATTAAGTGTCATGTTTGCTGGTTATACAGGGTTTTCCCTTCAGCCCACCCCCCTCCCCATATGGAAAAAGACAGAACCATAATTCTTAATTAAAAGGATGAATGCAAAGCTGCTTCCTCGGATACAGGAATTACTTTAAGGTAAATCAATTCCTCTTTCCCTGGTGGGAGCATAAAAATATAAAAGGACAAAAAGGCATCAGCTTACCATGTCTGCCCCCAGCGTCCACATTACGACGCGGGTGAGGAGGTGTCAGCTGCGGCCCTGTGCGGACCGGCTTACCTGGCTCTCTTTAAACCGCTAACCAGCTCAGTCGGTTAGGGACGCGATTAGGTCAAAGGAGCATGCCATCGCTTGGAACAAACAAGAAATCGCACATTCACTGACTCCCCAGGACCCGAACACCCTGATTTAGATGCTTCATAAACATCTACATCTCAAACATTATAGAGACAGATAAAGCTTCGAAGCCTCAAAAAGACACCACCGTCTCTCAGGACTCAAGCTCATAACCGTTTGATTACAAAGTCAGCTGCCGGATCACAGCGCTACCTGCTGCCCTGGCAGAAATTAAAACTTCCAGCAGCGTTTCTTTTTTTTTTTTTTCCTTTCTGCCCACCACCATCCCCCCTCCCCCCCTTCGGAGGACAACTTTATTTTAAATTAAAGTTATAGTGTAAAGATATTCAATTCCAGTGTGGCCACTCCGAACTCACCTGCCCCAGTACCGTAATTAGACAAAAAAGCGGTGGGGGGGAGACACAGAAACAACAATCATAACGATAACAGACATTAATCACCATGGAGAAAAGAAATAGAAATTATAATAATAATAATAAAGGTGGGATGGAGAAAACAAAGTGTAGGGGAATGCGGAGAACAAACAAGCATAACACACATAACACCCATTACAAGGACATCAAACAACAGAACAGTAACAGCAGGCTAATGATGACAGCAATAAAAAGTTATAACAATAATATCAACAACAACAATCATAATAATAATAGTAATAATGTTACAAATAGGCATTATATATATGTAGCATACACACATGTGCTCATACACATATACACATATATTTCAATTCCTATATCTATCAGTTACTCTAAAAAGTAATAATGATACTGATCGATCAACCTCATATGCGCCTATTCTTGTATGTGCAAGTGTAGGTGTGAGCTGATTTGTCATTGGATGTGCTGGTAGTTGATGCCCTTGGGGGGCGTGACAGGCGAAGATAGGGGGAACCAGGCATCTGTGGCCACCCCACCGCCCCCACAGATAAAGGCCAGATGTCCCAGAGACAACCACCCGCCCAACCCGAGAGCGAGCCTGCGAGGGACTAAGGGGGTGCCAACCCCTATACAAGGAGACCCTCCAGTCATTCTATGCTGAAGTAATCAGAACACGTTATAGATATTCTGTACCTGGCATTCTGCATTAGCTAATACGCTAAACACCCTTTGGCACATTCACGCTTTTTGCCCCAAACGTTTCCTTAGACTTGGAAATGTCCGATCAAAATGTAAAGATTCTGCCCTCTCACCTGGATTTCTTGGATTCCTTCTGTAAATATTTGTCTCATGGGCATGAATTTTCAGTCCCCCGAGATCATGCTACATGAAAAGTGCAAAAAACACTGAGGAAGCAGCAGTTGGTCACGATCCACGGGGATGCATGGCCACCATCAACGTCAGCGTCTTACAGCGTCTCTGTCAGTGATAATCGCCTCCAAGATCCCGCAAGGGGCTGCAAGCCCTCCGATTTCAAAAGCCTCGTGTCTCGCCTTTATTCATTGTCTAAAAAAAAAGTATGTTGCTTTTCTGGACCTTCATCTGCTTCTAGATGTGTTTGTGCCCATTGACACACCCAGAGACCATTGTTATGACAGGTCACGTCAAACCTGGGAGTAACATAGAGATGAGGAGACTTGACTTTTCACGGTCCATCGGCTAATGGCTCTTCTGATTTCCCCGCAGGCATCCGCTCGAGGGCAGTGGTTCGCTCCAGTCTGATGTTGGACCCAAAGTTCTGTTTTTCCAGGCCTCTAGCCTTATGCAGATGTCGTAATGGTAGCTTTTGTGGTCCATGTATTTCTGGTTACCTTGGAAATGTTCACAAAGGAAGGTTTTTTTAGGACCAGAATATAAGTTTCTCCTGTCAATAGGATCACCGTGGTTTAAATGTTAAATATGCACAGCGGGGTATAGGAGACGCGACCTGCCCCAGCCGATGACCGTCACTGTCACTCTCGCCCACTCTCACGGGCCCAAACTCTGCCGTGTGCATACTGTGAACTCAACCCATTTAGCTTAGGAAAACATTCTGACTAGGTAATACGACAAGCCATGACTTTAACAGGTCACATAATTAACACCGTCATAGTGTTAAATTGCTAAATACTGTTTAAGCACCCAGATTACAGACCCATAATTGGGGAGGGTAGTCTTCATTTACATTTAGATAATGCCTTTCTTAACACAGTTGTCCCTTAGAGTAGCGGGAACAACATAAGGATGACTAGAAAAGCCAGAAGACAATGAAGGAAGGCAAATGGATCGCATTTATATAGCGTATTTTCTACTCCTACGAGCACTCAAAGCGCTTTACAATTTTGCCTCACATTCACCCATCCACACACCGCAGGATAAGACAGAAATGGTATCGTGGTGCTCCTGGGTTGCTTTGGAGCATGTATTGAACAGAGATCACCATCTAGCGTGGTCAGATAATACAGCAAGTGGTTCACCACGCTTCATTAAGCCATCACTATATTATGGTCGTTCGGAGAAAAAAACGAAAAATAGCTTAGTAAAATAGTAGTTAGCGTAACAGTATGGAAAAGAAGAGACCAGGGGCCTGAAAAGGCCAGGCTAAGAAAAAAAAGTGTTGGAGTAGGATGCGGTCAAATGTGCCAGTTGCAAAATATTAAATCAATTCAAATATTGGCGTATTTCTATAGCTTGTTCTCTACCCTTAAATTTAAGAACAGGTTACGAAGCTCACTGACCCAGGAGAACTTGGAGGCCTTTGTGCTAATGTGCACAGAGAAGTAAATCCTTATGTTGATAGATCAGACGTCAATATTCAAAGTAGCAGAGATCAGTACACTACTGAGGCAGCTGTTACTGTTATAGAAATCTACTGTTATGTTATTGCTCTTTAAGCCATTTACAGGTAAAAATTTGTTTAGTAGTGGAACATACCTCACATGTGAAGAATTTGTGTTTTGTTCATATTTGGAAAAAAAAGGTAATAAAACAAGTGAATAATAAGAAGTGAAATATTGCCTCATTTATCCAGTTTTCACTTTCCTGAAAAAAAAGGGGGCCGGTCTGAGGCTTGAAACTCCAGGGCTGCAAATGAGTTCCATTCCAGCCTTGAGCAGATCTAAACAAAAATACCAAAAAACAATAAGATTAAAAATATATCAAAGAATGTTGAAATTTCCATTTTTAAATGCTAAAGTAATCTTCCACGAAATGCGTCGTGAATTGTACCAACTCCCCATGCGGTCATCAAGGTCTGCTGAAATTTCACAATAAATTGAGAAAAGCCTCTGACGGAGATTCGCTGCGAGTGTGTTCCATGAAAATCTGTCAGAACCAATCAGTTCTGATTCATTACTTGTGTAAAAAAAAACAAGTCTATCCAACCGTACATTCTTTAAACAAAAGTCATACTAAAACAAATCCTTTACATTTAACTCAGTACAGAATAAAATGTTTTCATTCTGCATGTGTACTAGGATATAGCTGTTTTCAAAAGTTTGTGCACTCTACCTGTTTGTATGGGTTTCATATGGTGTTTTGTAGAATCATACCTAACCTTTTATAATCTCACAGTGACTCAGTGGATAGCACTGTCTCCTCACACCTCCTGGGTTGGGGATTGCAGTGCCGCCTCTGCTCTGTGCCCTAGGAATTGGCACAGTCTCCTTGAGTCTCAGACATTTCCTCACCACTCCAAACACATTATTTAGTTCGGCTGGGTTCACTATGTGGGCAAATTGCATATGCAACAGACTGGAATGCCAGCCTTGTGCTTTTGGGGATTCAAACCCCCAACCCTGTGGGTTTGGGACTAGCCACAGAGCCACCATGCTGTCTGAAAGGTGTCTTCCACTTTCCAAAAGTTGTTACCTGAGCACTTTTGTCACGATACGGGGGCGCGGGTAATGCGCACGGGCGATCGTTCGGGCAAGAAGCAGACAAGGCAAGGCGGGGATTTATTAAGGGACTAGGGAAACAGAACACAGGATACATCTGACACTGACTGACATCAATGACGGACGAAGGACTCAGGCAAGACATGGACTTAAAAAAGACAGGATCAATCAAAATAACGAGACACAGCTGGGTACGATCGGGGAAGCACACGTGGATAATCAGGGGGGCGTGGCACAGACGAGGATCGTACGAGCCGGGCATGACAACTTTAGCATTAACATTACTGTATGTATTGATGCATGTATACACCATTTATTATAAGACTTAGTAAAGTTTCTGCATCACCCAGAATTTACACAGTAGTAATATATTGAATATAATGCGTCTTTCTTGCCATTCAGAATTATTAAACATGCAACGATTCCTATTACTGCAGTCATTCTAGACTGCTAAGGAATAAGAAAATCTCAAAACAAAATCTAAAAAACATCTTTCCAGCAGATTAATACATTTATTCGCATACCTCCCAGCAACCAGTTTTCTTAAAGGGACCATGCAGTCATTATCCCTAATGGAATGTGATCTGTTATAAATGTAGCCAGAGATTTTATGCAGTACCATTCAAAACATTATGAGACACAATTTAAAACACATGCACACACACACACACACACATACACACAATGTTGCAATTATATCTTTGTGGGGACTCTCCATTTATTTCTAAACTCTAATCCAGAAATGATGACCTTAACCCAGGGGTGGGCAATCTTATCCGCAAAGGGCCGGTGAGTGTGCTGGTTTTCGCTGCAACTCACTAATTAGGTCACTAATTAGAGGACTGATTGGCTGAAGAGTCCTCACACCTG
>JAODJX010000020.1:9433696-9464906 GCA_026776945.1 Isichthys henryi
TGGGGGGAAACCGGAGTACCCGGAGGAAACCCCACGACGACATGGGGGGAACATGCAAACTCCACACACATGTGACCCAGGCGGAGATTGGAACCCGGGTCCCAGAGGTGCAAGGCAACAGTGCTAACCACTGCACCACCATGCCGCTCCTATTAAAAACATATCGATATTTTTTTAGATTTATAATATGCTTTGGAATTGCAATCAAGATCATCAGAATTTCCACTTTTCATAAATATAGTTTTTAATTATAATTTTGTAAAAAGTGTAAGGGGCACCATGTATGAAAGACTTAAAATAGGTTTAAAAGGAACAGTTGATGGAAAAGTGTCATCAACACCTGATATTTACCTAAATCCTTAAATCAATTGTTCACGAGTGTCACCACCAAGCATGAAAGACTACAAGTCCCATGATCGGGTTGGAGTCTCAGCCTTGGGAACATCGTCACTGCTGTGAAAGTGACTACAGACTGAATAATGAGCTACTCGCTTATTGGTCCATCAGGGAATTAATTCCTGCTTTAACATGTGGTTCATCAACAGTGACCAAAATAACTAAATGTCTCTCTTTTCAAATGTTTGTTCACCTGTATCAGCAGTGAATCTGAACCCTATCACAGAAACCACAGGCCGCTGTAATATTTGTATATAATAGCATTTTCTTTATAGACAGAGTGAGCTGAAGTCTTTATGTCTGAAGAGACTCACAATTATAATGAACTACGCTGCCCTCCAGGAAAGGATGAATCATCTTCTTTCATCTTAATGCAATCATTTGTGCGGAATGATGTCTCCTGCTTTGTGAAGGACTAAAATCACGCATCCTCTAAAAATCTACTTCAATTAAGCTCACAGTAACAGATATATTAATACCAAGTTCTGGTTTACGCTGCATTATATACTCCTTGGGGAATGAATGCAGTGTGCTCTTCGTATCTTATGCTTATGTTTGTGAATGTCTTTATTGTGTGTCTGTTCTGGAAACGATCATCCCACAATGGAAAGGAAGGTATTATTTATATCCAAAGCAAATTCATATGCATGAGTATAAACCACTTCTTCAGAGATGTGTTAAATGCCGGTACGCATATCACTGTTTTAGCAACAAATCATTGAGCAAGAAAATATAATTTATTCGCGGATCTGACATCGAATCGTAAAATTCATTCAAAATCGTAAATACTGAACCTTTGCACGCGGGAAGCTGTGTCTTTTTAGAGATTAATAATAAAGTGCGAGGACTGTTCCCAGAACAGCTGAGAGTGGATTTTATCGGAAGGGTCACTGCCGGCTCTGCGCCTCCAGCTTACATTGATTTAATGAGATGTAAAAAGTATGTGGGGCCAGGTCCGCCTGAATTAAGGTAAACGTGAGCTATGGCCGCGGAATGGCAGGAGCTGACACTGTTAGCTGTGATTTTGCTCCATTGCACAAGAGGTTTTTAAATGTTAAGTTTCTTTTTTTAGCAACCTTAGCTAATAGTTATGGAGTCATTTTAATCAAATTAAACCTTTATTTTAAAAAGGTAACATTTTTTTCTAGTGAACATTCGAAATGTTCGAAGTGTCCAGTTTTCCTGATGTTCCCAGAACATTATTCCTCTACTACAACTAACAATACTGGCCTCCAAAACTATAGAGGGCACACTAGGGCAGGGGATAGCGCTGTGGCTTTACACTGCTGAGCTCATGGGTCAGTGGCGGTTCTAGACCATTTCAACTGGGGGGCCAGGCTGGGGCCAGTTGTTCACAAATATGCAACTCACTCTGATTTCTTGATTAGGCTGCCTTGCTTCCACAAGCTTGATTATTTTGTTCTGTCATTAACTTGGCTTTTCACCAGTTGAAGTGACTGAAGACACCCGACACACTCGCATTAAGGGCCCATAGTGAAAATGTGCTCACATTTCTGTTTGGCCTGTTCCCAGCGCAAAGAATTTTAGCCCACATATATAAATGTAAATAACAATAATTGTAATAATAATACATTAATTTCAGACCCAGGTAGTATACATATTTAGGGGGGGCATGCATGTTCTCACAGGGTCACTGGCCCCCCAGCGTCCCCCTACCCCAACCGTCCCTGTCATAAGTTCAAGGCTATACAGCGCATTTGCAATGTACACCTCAAAAAGAATTATATATTTATTATAAAACTATATTATTCAACATTACGTTAAATGGATGTTCAGGTAATAATATTATCATGCTAACACCAACAGAACTTCTGTTAAAATGTAAGACGTAGAAATAACATTCCATTAACGTCACAGTAAGAATGTTCTCTGCCATCTTTGAGAAGACCCTCATGTAACGTTCACTTAAGTTGTGGAAATGTTTCCTGTCTGTATGTGTGTGGGTCATGTATATATTGCATTCTGGGGACCGAATGTCCCCACAATGTTATAAAAACCTGTCATTTCAGTGTTTCCCAACTCAGTCCTCGGTCACCCTGAATAGTCCACGTTTTTGCTCCCTCCCAGCTCCCAGCCAATCAGGAACATCGAAAACCTGGTACACGTACGCTGGGAGCTGAGACGAAGCAAAAACATGGACAGTCTGGGGTCCCCGAGGACTGGGTTGGGAAACACTGTTATTTTAATGTTGTGGGGACCACTTACATTTAATAAAAAAATATGTGACTATAATTAGAAACTTAAAATGCCCAAATTTTGTTTGGTTATTTATGGTTAAGGTTAGGGCTGGGTAGGGGTTAAGCTTTTCATTGTTGAGATTACAGTTGTGCCCATAGAAATGAATGGAGAGTCTCCACAAAGATATAGATACAAACATGTGTGTCTCCTATGATGGACGGCCATCCTGTGCCCTGTGTTTCCTGGGATGGGCTCCAGCCTCATTGTGACCCTATACAGGATAAGCAGTAATATGAATTGGATGGATGTCAGACTAAGAAAAAAATGCAGAATTTGCCACATGTCACAGAAATATGTGTGATGGTCTTAATGTTTGTTATACATCTATAATGACTTGCCAAAATTCTCCAATGCAGAGTGAGTGATGGCATTGTCTCCTCAGTAACTTCAGAGCAGAGCCCTGGATGGTCGCCTCCACATCACATGAAGGCCAGGCACCTGCGTGGCCCCTCTCCTTCCTGAGCCCAGCCCTGGGGCCCCGGTGCCCCATCATGACCCGTCCTGCTGTCTCCCAACAGCGAGGAAGACACTACATGATAAACTGAGAGAACAAGTAACAAGCGGCTGTAGGCATTTATGCACAATGGGGGCACGCTCACCCGGCAGGCAAACACTGCGGATGGCTGAATTTAGGCCATCAGCTAAAATAGCGAAGCATGCAGAAGATCGGTGGGCCAGACCGTGTGTGTGGGGGAGCAGAGCCAATGGGGTTCTACTGGTCACATGAGCTCATCATCACACCGCCACACATCAGAAAGGCTCCGAGTCTCCATAGCGACTGTCGCGTGCTGTGGTACACATCCCCAAGGGCGCCTGTCCTTTGATTGACTCCGAGTGGTGAAGAGGTGACGTCACATGTGGCGTTTGCTCTGCCCGGAAAAAAAAAAAAAAAGAAACAGGCAGATGCTTTTGTGGGGACATTACGAAAATATTGACATTGTCAGGCAGAGTAATAAAACGTGCATTAAAAATCATTATGGAGTTTTTATGTCTGAGCTAAATGAATCCAGTCACTGCTACCAAGGGAACATTCTTCCTCTTTTTCTGTTTTTGTTATTAAATAAGAACCTACTACATACACAGTAATAAATAATGAATACTACTAATAAAAAATATGTATGTGCAGTGGCTAGCTCAGTCAGTGATGGACCCGTGCTTGTCTCCAGACAGTCGTGGGTTCGAATCCTCAAACCAGCCCTTAATCCCTGGTTCACCCTTCTCTCTGATTCCTAGCTTTTCTCACTTGTACATCGCTTTGGCCACAAGTGTCTGCTAGATAAATGTAAGGTTCAAGCCCCTCGTTTTATTCATTCAAAAAGCATTCTAGTATCTCAGATGACCAAGGTAGAACAGAACAACATCTCCGGTGTAACCACAGAGGGATCTGGTTACCGTCTGCGAGAGACGTATCGAAATCAAAGGCTTCATTTCCAAGCTTGAGTGAAGCCCATTACTGAATTCGCTGTTGTTTTATTGGTCTGCCGGTGTGGTTCGCTTTCACTGCCCTGTCATCTGTATTTACATATAAACTCCCTTTGGGACTCAAGGCCCTGGTGTCTCAGCACATACCGCGGCCGGTCCGGCTTTAGGTTTACCAGCTGAGCATTAAAAGCGTAAACACATGCGCACAAACGTGAGTTTGCTCTGCTAACTTGGGGACGGCGCCACGGCAAATGCTAAGCTTCCTGTTTGGTCACTTAGGCCATCTTTGAAGTGGATGTCTCCTGGTTAAAATTAAACATGCCTTCCTGCTTGCTTGTTTTGATTTTTTTCCTTTGTTTTTGCGGGGAACAGCAGCGACGGCGATAGCAGACAGGCTGGGGAAACACACAGTGCACGTGTCCGGCCTGACCGCCAGGCTCTCTGCACGTGCAGGGGGTGGGGGGCACCTTTCAGTATTATACAGGGTGGATTGAATTCCATCATCATAATGTCCTAGGAAGGGTCCTTAATAAAGACCCCATGCCACCCCCGCCCTTTTTAACCCTTCTACGCCACCTGCAAGGTGACCCTTGCATCTTCTCAAACTGACACCATTAAGTCCAGCTGCCGAAACCGATGGGGTAACGTGGAGGTGAAGGCGTGCCTTTAGGATTCATCCTGGGTGGCAACACAGGCTGCCATGCTGTCGCTGACGGCGATCATGTGACGCTGCACTTCCCACTTTCCCAGCAGAGGCTGTGACAAGCCAGAACAGCCCCACAGGCCTGGCGTGCCGCAGCCTGCCAGCTCTCTGTTCCCAGGGTGTTGACACACCCTCAGCAGTGCGTCCTGAACCCCCTTGTCCATACTCTCTCTCTATCTCTCTCTCAAACACACAGACATACCTGCGTACATATCTAAATGGGAACCGTCCATTCACTTCTATGGGAAAAACCCTAATCCTAATCACGACACCCTTAACCCCTACCCATCCCTAACCTTAAGCATAAGTAACCAACCAAAATACAAGACTTTTGGCATTTTTACTTTTTTGATTGCATTCACAGATTTTCATTAAATTGAGGTTATCCAAATGGGGACCTGAAATAATGTCCCCAAAAGAAAAGGAAGTTTCAGGTTTTACCGCACTTTGGGGACATTTTGGTTCCCAAATATGATCTATGCAAACACTCACACACATACACACCCAGCCAGCCTAGCATCAGTCACACTAACCCTAACTACCTGACACACACCTGCATGCCGACGGCAGCCCCACCCACCTCGAGGCCCCCTGCCACTCACACAACCTAACCTGGCAGCCTGTTCCCTCCCAAGGTCACCCTGTTCCACTGAGTGATCGTCTCTGTAGTCACAGCGCCAACATAACAGGGGAAATGGGAACATTGCATAATTCCCCTGTTTTTGTCTGGAGAGGGTGATTAGCAGCCTACCTGCACAGAATGTATCATTTATAAGGCCGTCAATGGGAATAATGATCAGGATCAAACACTAATACAGCTTGTGGTCTCCACGGGCTTCTAAATCCCAGAATGCATTTCAGTCCCACTGTTCATCAGAAGATCTGTCATAAGTATATTTTTTATCAGGCTTTGGCTCATGTACTAATAACGTTAATTATGGAATGAGTCTATTAATCTAAATCAATAACCAACTTTTTTATTCAGGCAGTAACTGATTACTTTTTTGTTTTGGCTGGTTTATAAACAATAAGCCAGCCTTTGAATTCTTCAGTTTGAGAGATAACAGGCTTACTGCTGCTACGTGACACACCTAATTACGTCACAGCTGTGTGATCCTATCTGATCCTGCGCTAAGTGTTTCTGTCGAAAGAAAATCGTTACTGGCTGATCCAACACAAGTGCAACTAATCTAAGGGGCGATGGGTGTATGCAGAGGCACAGTGACAGGACGGGTAGGGCAGGCGATGGCCTAGGGCTCCCCAGCTGATTACAGAGTACATTGCAACGACAAATCTGTTTTATTTGTGTATTCTGTTAAAATAAAGGTCTCATGTCTATTAAATTCTCTTTGTTGATATTATAAATTTACACTTCATGGTAAAGTAAAGGTAATACTGTACATTTTATCATGCTGGGGGAGGGGGAGCCGGGGGCCCCTTTGTCTAGGCTGCCCAGACTAACTAGAATCGCTTCTGTGTGCATGCGCGTGTCCTTATGTGTGTGCCTGCAAGTGTGCCTGTATGTACATGTGTGTCTGCTTGTGTGTACTGTATATTGGTGTGTGTGTGTGTGTGTGTGTATGTGTATGGGTTTGTATTTACCACATTGTGAGGACTAAATGTCCCCACAATGTGGTAAAACCTGTTCTAGTCCCCATGACTCAATTTTATAAAAATCTGTGACTGCAATCAGAAAACTTAACATGCCAAAAGTGTTGTATTTTGTTTGGTTACTTATGGTTAAGGTTGCCATTGCTGGAATTAGGGTTTTGGCTAAATAAATTAATGGACGGTCCTCACAAAGATGTAGATACCTAAACTGTGTGTGTGTGTGTCTGTGCGTGTGCGTGCTCCATTTCTGCCATGACCAGCATTCCCATCCTGCGAGGCTGTGGGCGACCAGCTGTCAGCCTCGACCCGCTGATGAGTCACTCTGGGGGAGCAGCGAATCACACGGAATTCAGCATCTTGAGCCCCGATGCTGACGGGACGGAGGGCCGCCGTGACTCACCACCCCCACTGAGTCACCGTGCTGTGTCGCTTTCTCTGAGTTGACTCTTTGTTGGGGAAAAAAAAGCATTTTAAATGACAGACAAGCATCAGTGACAGACAAGGATACAGAGGGAAATCACTGAAATATGACGAAAGAATGATTTTCAGTGGAATATTTTGTCATAATTAGATAAAAGCAAGATGACTACAGGTATGTTTTTAGGTTAGTTTATGAAAGTAATATTTTTTGAATATTTCAGTGTGTGGAGAGGTGGCTGGTCGTGCACCCTTCTGCACAGACAGATAAGGGGCTGTTTGGCCGTCTGGGGGCGTTTTTAGGATGGAGAAAGGACTTGCCTGTCACTCAGCCGTAGCTCCGCCCCACTCATGCTCCCCCACCCTCATAAACTGCCCCAGGAGAGGCAGGATAAGCCCAATGATCTGGCACTGCTGACATGTTTAGAATGTCAAACGTCTCATATCAGCACAGACGCAATCTGTCTGTAAATCGTACTAGAAGTGCTGGGCGGGGGGTGACAGTGAGAGAAAGGGAGTGTATTAGTCACTGTGCATGTAAGATAGTGAAAGTGTGTTAGTGACAGTGTAACACAGTGATCTAACCTCTGATCTCATACATACAACAGCTGTTTCATTCAACTGTGCGTAAAACAGCTGCCAAAATGATTGACTACCAATTAATTGTTACCTGCTTGCAATGAGATTTTTGTCTCAGGACTGGCTGAAAAAATAGCATGATTGGACCAATCCCTTTGCCTGTGGCTGCTCACTAGCACCAAGGCTCTTCCCCCACTCACCCTCCACTCATTAACTTGTGAGGATTATAAACAATTTCTCCCATGCATTTGAATTTTAAAATGTTTTAAAGCCATTAATTTTAGATATAAGAAACAGAACGTAGTAAGCATTTAATTAAATGCATGCAGAGTAAAATGCATATTAAAGTAAAACTTCTTGTACATTATTAATAAACATCTCAAGATTATAATCTCGTAACAATGTGTTCAATGACCCACAAATGATTTTAAATGGTTTTCTTTGGGCAGCATAATAAAGTGATGAGGTCATAAAGTAACGTATCTGGATAAAGGGCAGCTTTAAACATAAATTGAAGAAGGGTTCACAGAGCAGACGGGAAGTCTCATTGAAAAGCAACACCGTTTGGCAGGATAGTTACACTACTCACACAGCAGCTGATTCGCTGCAGCCCGGCTCGAAGCAAGCGACTTTATTGGCTGAGATGTTTCACTTGTATAACACTGAAGCCTTATTTCTTTGGGATTCCCACAGGCCCTGTGACACACAGCACTGTGCCACGTTTTATACGGCTGGGATCTGGTTTAATGGCGGCCTTTAGCCTGTGGGGGCTCCTTTGTGGAGACTCGCAAAGCAGTGGAAGGTTTATTATCATTTGGAGTAGAGTGCCAAGGAGAGTCAACATCCCCCGGCAGGCATTGGTATTAAATATCTGCCAACAGATTGCCGTAAATGTTTCAGAAAGCGTTCATTGACAGCAAACCCTTGAATCAAGGCATTTATGATACATTGAACAAAAGGAGGACATTTCTGCTTAATTTTCTGTGTTCTAGGCCAGTGTTTCCCAACCCAGTCCTCAGGGACCCACAGTCAATCCACATTTTTGCTCCCTTTTAGACAATCCACATTTTTGCTCCCTCCCAAGTCCTGGAGCAAAAATGTGGACTGTCTGTGAGTCCCCGAGAACCGGATTGGAAAACAGTGTTCTAGACTACTGCAGCAAGCAGGAGAAGATATTCTTATAAACTGCTTCAATGCACGTGTATGGGGGACATTGCCGTGAGCCGGTGACCATGTGGGTACTGGAGGCTGCCGCATTTATTAAAGGGTCCCTCTGCGGGCTTTAGCGGCTCTTTAACACAGCCGGCTAATTGGTTGCCATCTTCTAGATGCTTGAGGACAATTTGGCACCTTGAGTATTGTGATAATTATCCATTAGCTTAGGCTGTTGAGGTTTTCGCAGGGTGGAGATACAGTATGTCTCCTGTTGGATGTCCAGACAAACCTTCAGTTTATTCACTTGTTCATCCATGAAATTGTCAAGGATCCAGGCGGGTTTTGAGTGAGGACGAGGCATAATGCAGGTTGGAACAGAAATGGACGACTCACTGACAGCTGACAGGACAAATAGGGATTTATTAAACAAAACAGAAAACACTAAGAACACCACAAAAAAACCAAAAGGACCACGAGGGGTCAAAAAAACTAAAAGGAGATAAACAAAGACCAAATTTACAAAGGGGAGGGATCAGGCAAGTAAGGAACAAACCATCACAAACATAAAACAATGAACCAATGAGGGACAGAACTCAGGCAGGGACTTAAATATTAAAACTGAACTGGGTAACGAGACCGCAGGAGAGAGACAGACAATTAACTAATAGGGGAAGGTGCAGGACAACGAGCAATCAGGAAAACACACAAGGGCGGGGACAAGAATGGGCAACAGGTGGAACTAATTAACTCAGGGAACTGAACAGGGAAACTAAAAACTAAGCAAGGAACAGGGAGTCTAACACTGGGGAATTAGACAGGTAACAACAGAAGCACGTGGCACAAAACATGAAGCCAAAACAAAATACAAATCACAAGACACAGGACCAAGAAAACTCATACAATGAAACATTAGGGAACAAAATACAAAAAGAGAGGAGGTGGGATTCAAAGACGGGACAGAAGGGTTCACAAACAACCAGATTATCAATGCGTTGAGGCTCACAGTAAACAGGCGAAAACACAAAGACTGACAACACGAGGGACAGGATGGACCAGCAGCACCTGCTGGCCAAACAGGGAAGGGACACAGAGTGAGACAGGATCTGACCCTGTCAGAAATACCCCCTGTGACCGGTGATGGACATAGGTTTGAGATCTGGATAGATGTCTTACATTTACTCATAATAAAATTCACTTCCGTTGATGCGCTCTCATTAGTCAGTCGCCGTCACTGTGCACTTTCATTAGCTTAGGCTAATTCTCAGGTTCCACATCACGCCACCGGTGCCTGATTATGGTGCTTCCAGCCTGCAGTGAGAGACTGACTGTCTCACATCAGTCAGAACACTGCAAGCAAGAACGCTAACGGGGGGCGCCATTTACACTGACTGCTGTCTGACGACAGAATAATAACCCATCCAGGCCAGACAGAAAACATCGCTTGTTACCGAACAAAACATTAAATTATGATGTCAGCAGAAGCTTCACACAATGATGCCCGGTGCCTTTGATGGAGATTTCCTAAGAAAGCACATTTAATGGCTATGTGCGTTTACTGTGTTGGGAACATACAGCACTTATTTTCCCAGTCCAGCCAGACAGTCATGTTGCAGCTTCTCATCCTTTACTGGGCTTATTCATTCTTTTGCATCCGGTTGCATTGATAAAATGGTATGTATATTACGTCACCTTAGGCAGATAGCTAATAGGCTGCCCTCATCTGCCGCGACGACAATGAGGCATTACTGACTAAAAAGAAGTACGTAATTAGCACCGGATCCTGCCAGACCGCACTCCTGAAGCACTCTGTTTCTGACTGTCTGTGTTCTGGCACCTATTTGCACGGATCCGGCCGCACTCCGGTTAAAAAAACCAAAACAATAACATGATGAAATAAAATAAATATGTATTTTAATTTACAGGTCAATTTTCATGTAATTTTACATCCTTTATTAGTTTAGATTTATTCTTAAAAATACAAGGCGAGTTTTCAGCACCATGTTTTGTAGATGTACTTGGGACTGTTTGTGTGGTGACCCCCAGAGCAGTATTCGGGGGGATAAAGGCCCGATGGTGATGCCTCTATACAGCCGAACGCAGGATTTGACCAGGCAACCATCCAGTCACAGGTACAACCCACAGAGCCGCACATCACCCCCACACAGGCGCGGCAGTGAACTGGCAACCATCTGGCTTCTATTTCCTGGGGGAGGGTGCAGGCTGTCTGTAGCCCTCAGCAACTAGATAAGCAGTACAGAAGATGGATGGATGGATGGATGGATGGATGGACAGATGGATGGATGGATCACTTTTCATGAGTAGTTTCATTCATTTTGAATGTGCATTTTTCCCACAAACAAGAGAGATTAAGGAGTGATGGTACAGGATGTTCAAATGTTTCTTTAAGAAGCTGAACATGCTGGTTGACAGAGAAAAAACCAGGACCACATGCAGAAGATGTTAAAACTGAGAACAGAAAAACACGGAGAGAACAGCCCACTAACAGAGCCTTAACCCTATCGATGGCTCGCGAACTGCAGCTGACGCCACGTCTGAGGGCGAATTCTGTGAAGGTCTTCCCGTTCACTTCAGAACATGCAGGGCAGTGAAGTTTTAAATGACTCCTTTAAACGTGAGCTGCAGCAAAGCCAAGGAAAAAGCGTCCCCATGTCTAACTCTATAAAAGTTAAATGAGACATTTTCACACAAGGATAAAAACAGTAGCAGCGTTTCCTGGCCCCCACACCTTAACTTGGGTTAACGGCTCAGCTGTTTTCCAGCTTTTTAGATTCATTTCTGCAGACGTCGGGTAACATTGCCCATTAACACAGATATTCAGGGTAATAAAATGTTCTTACACTTAACAACTGCTGGGCTGCAATTGCCTTGACTTTGCTTGGCTTAGCCTGATGTGCATTCTCACATACACACACACACACACACACACACACACAGGTTTGTAATTATACCTTTGTGAGGACTCTCCATTCATTTCTATGGGGAAAACTCTAATCACAACATGATGACCTTCACCACAAGTAACCAAACAAAATACGAAATTTTGGCGTTTTCACTTTTTTGATTGCATTCACAGATCTTTGTGGGGACCTGAAACATGGTCTGCGATTCCTTGGAAACCATCCCAAAGAGGAACGATGCCAGGTCACTCCATAGCAGAAGGACCCCGGGGTCACGGCCGTATAGATGCAGATCAGATTCCGATTTTCGGAAAAGCAGCAGCTTCGAAGAAACCCTCCACGCCTCGTGTGAGGGCTGAGAGTGACCACAGCTGGATATCATTATTTACACTTATACTGTACAAGCATAGTTTATGTATACTACAATGTCTCACATCTTGACATTTTATGGAACTTCTGAATAAACTGCATCTCTTTTTATGGGATAAGATGTCTAAATCATGAGCGCGCAGGCAAGTGAGGGAAATGAATATCGTTCTGTTTCCATGCTGAGGTCTTGTCAGTATTGCTCCAAATGTACCGTATCCAGTGACCCAGTTTTACGGCCGACAGAACATGGTGATACGAGAGAAGCTTTAATTGCTCCTGGTCACGGGGGCGCTGTGGTCCGCACCCTACAGAAGGGGGCGCCTGGTCACTTTTTCTCCGAACACACAGCATCTGTGTGCAGTATGTTCAGATAGCCACTGCTATTTTTGGCAAACACAATCCAACAACCTAAAATATATCAAAACAGCTTTCAAATGTCCACGGTAAACAACTGTCCACGGATGGAAATAAACAGAGAATAGCAGTAAGAATAGGTTTAAAGTGCTCTGTCAGCTGGAACCCACATAAATCACAGCCAGATGAGTGTCGTGTGAAATGCTGCAATGTATTAAGTGCAGTGATGTTACTCTTCAAGCTGTTTGCCTGCTAACAGGCCTAGATAACGTGCAGGAGCCATAAACCCAAACCTGCGTCCGCAGAGCGCCCGAGGTCCTGTGGCCTGTACTACGAAGAGAAGTTACTGGCTTATCGGGGTAACTTGTCAGATTTAAGGCACCACAGTTTAACTAGACTTCATATTCATTCACTTATGTTTTGCCCAGACTACCAGTAACCCTGCTTTGTAGTACACGCCACTGGTTTTTGCTAAAACCCAGAATGGTGCTTGGAACTCAGAATTTTTCATTCCTCTTCTTTGATACACAGCTATATTTGATTTTAGTACAAAATAAGATGTTAATATGATATTTTGATAGAAATTCTCATGATATTTATGTAGTTTTTATGCAAATGTTTGTTTTATGAGAAATATACATTATTCTCTCATTTAACCATGCAGTACAGAAGTCCAAAAATCCATGATTTAACCTAGGACTGGAGTGCAATCAAACATCGTACAGAATGTTTAGAAAACTTGCTGTCTCTCGGATTGGGTGCAGTGGCATTGGAACCCGTTCGCCCACCTGTACCTAAGGGAGTTTCTGCTGGGACAGTCATGACCTGCGTGTTTGTAAAACCAGCTCCCACCCACGACCATCCACTTCAATTTTCTGCTTTTGGGGGGGAGTCTACAGCCAGCACCGTCTGCAGTGCCCACCCCCATCTTAGAAACACGCCCCCCCCCAACAGGGGCCACTGAAACCAAGTGAGGGTGCGGTGCCCGTCTCCAAGGGGGGGTGCAATTAAATTTAAACATATGCTACATTTCCTCCTTCCCTTTGAAGTGATATATAGTGACACCACTGACAACTTCTGCACTATATAGCGAAACGAAGTTTTAATTAGCTAAGATCACATCTATACACAGAAGACTATGATTGAGATGCAGTCAGTGTGATGCCAGGCAAGAATTTCCATCTGTAACTTACAGCTACATGAAACATCATACATCTGGCTCACGGCGTTCAGCGTTAAGTAGCATCAGTAGCGAAAGGCGTCATGGCTAAATTAGCAGCTACACAGGGAGTGGGAGACCAGGCTCTGCTCAAGGCTGCGGTTCAGGTCACTGAGCAGGGAGCTTCAGCTGAACCGATTAGTCAAAGATGATCAAGCTTCAGGAATGAGGATTCTCAGTAAGTACACCACTGCCTACATTTCTTTGAAAAGGCTTTAAAAGGAATCGGCTAATCACTTATAGAGAAACTGTTATACATGATCTTAACTCTGACTTTTCTAAGGGCTAACATTCTGGGATCAAGAGAAACGTAACTTCCAGTGTAGACTTTGATTGCGTACCTCAAAGGGTCGGGAAGCCTTGTATACCAATCTATTAGAGGTGGATTGTTCAGGTCCAGAAAGTGAAAATCCAGAAGATTTTGTTTCAACCAACTAGTTGAGTATAAAGAGTGACAGTCACAGAGTACTCACCTGGATGGCTGAAACAAAATCTTGGTCTGAACTTTCACTTTCCATACCTGAACAATCCACTTCTGCAATATAAGCCTGGCACAGTCCCTATAGAAAGTACGACTTTGGGTGTGACACGCAGATGCTGAAGATGGCTACCCCTTTCCTGTTCTGTGCCTCTCTGCTCATTGCACAGCTTAATGGCTCCCGCAGGTGTTTTGCAAGCTAGACAATGGTATTCCTAAAGAAAACGGAAAACTGAGGACCATAATATAGTTATGACTTAGTGACACCAAGTGAAATTTGCTGGGTTAAATTCAAAACAAACGACTGAGACTCACAAAAACAGAAAGGGGCCATTTCCGCTACTGATAAGTACGCCTTCACTCATCAACACGTCATTTAGGGTTATCCATTCTCTCTGCAAGTCCTGGCAGACATAACTAATCATTTCATCACGATGCACAGACATGGCAAAACGATGCACTACTAATTTATTATGCAGTTTAATGACATGCTGATCATGCTAAAGTAATCAGGCATAATAAATCAGCTTATTATATCCTGCGCTCATAATCTCCATAATTACGGAAGAAGCAGGTCCTGCCTGAGAGAGAAATTCAACAGGAATGAGAAGATGGAGTGGATGTGGTGAGGTCACTCCTCGGGAATGAGTAATGCTGCTGTCACAGGTGCTCCCGTGTGACTTTGGCTCCGACTGTCCCTTCATCATTTCAGAAGGTCCTGGCCCAAAAGCCTGGCACGCTTGGGCCGTGAAGCAAAGCCAAGGAGCTCCAGGGGATGTGGGGAGATCCGGTCTGAAATTCAAATGCGGTTCAACAAAAACCTTTCAGATGCAGTAAAATATACATAAAAAATCAGATTAACAGCAGGACCTCACAGGAGGTAAGGAGGAAAATGGGAGAGAGCTCTTAGGAAACACATGGGGCACAGTGCCGTTACGGGGGGAAGCAAAGCACCAGCAGATGTGGAGAGAGAGCCCTGTTCCAGCCCTGTCAAAGCCTGCCACATCTGCCGTGACTGTCTGTGCTGTCCCCCTCTCCTGGGCACGCTCAGAAGCCCTGGTCCCTGTGCTCTCCCCCTGGAAGGCCCTGGTCCCTGGGCTCTCCCGCTCGGATGCCCTGCTCCCTGTGCTCTCCCCCTCGGAGGCCCTGCTCCCTGTGCTCTCCCCCTCGGAGGCCCCGTTCCCTGTGCTCTCCCCCTCGGAGGGCCTGCTCCCTGTGCTCTCCCCCTCGGATGCCCCGCTCCCTGTGCTCTCCCTGTCTCCCGTTACTGAGTCGGGTCTGTTCTGCTGCAGAACTGGAAGAATGTGACTGAATGGAGGTAAAAAGGCTCCCTCAACCTCATGGCCTCCTGTGCCTTAGTTACGACCTCCACGCGCCAAAAAACTTTGACTGTCAGCTGGAGGCACAGAGTGAACAGTAGTGGGTGTCACATGACCCTGTGACGTACACAAAGTGAGCCTTCACCTCTCCATGGGACACACATACGGGTGACAGCAAGTTTTAGGCGGTGACAGCACAGGGTCAGCCAGCGTCGACTTTGGAGCTGGGGGGTTAAGGGCCTTGCTCAGGGGCCCAAAGATGCAATCAGCCTACAAGCACTGGTATTGAAACCCATGACCTTCTGATCATAGACACAAACCCCAAATCCACTGAAGGACACACTGCCTTTTAAGCAGGCTACTCCATATTCCTGCTGCTGGCTTTCCAGGCCCAGCCTGTGACAGTCGCCTCCAGTTTTACCTAAGATGGAGCCTGTCTGAGGAGGGAGCCTGACCACATGTACGCCTCTGATTACCCTGCGGTCGGGCTGCCCAAATGCACAGCTTTGTTGACAACGCTTTCTGAAGGCTTTCAAAAATAAAGAATGTTTGTCTTATCCAAAGCACGCCTGAGCGTTATATTTAACCGGAGCGTAATTTGCAGCTTATTAGATTTTTCTTTCCTCAAAAATGTATCATTGCTAAAAATAAAAGAGCAGCAAAGAGCAGAATGTTGACTGGCAATGTTTTTGTCCCTCAATCAATCCCGATGCTTTTTAAATATTGTGTTCTGGAATATCCTTGGCCATGAAAAACAATTACATATTTTGGTCTTTATTACATACTTTGGTGGATTAAATGGAAAATTCTACATGATAAGTGCAACCATGTGTTTCCTGAAACCTCGTTAAATTAAGACTCTAGAGTCTCATAACTCACATCATATTTTCCTAGGTTGGGGGGAATCAGATCGATTGAACAAAACGTCACATTACGTGAGTCAACAACTGATAACCAGCATCTGATGCAGCATCACCTGATTACACATGCGATCTCATCTGGATTCGTATAGTTTAACCGTTTGTTCACGACTCCAAGGGTAAATGAGAATGGCCTATCATTTTCCCAACTCCCCAGGGAGTCACAGTCCTTAGAGAGGCCCCCTGTCCTGCTGCTTGTCCTGGGTGTTTGAGAGGACCCTGGCTTCACCCTTACCTCACTGTCAGCAGCCAGTCTGGCGACTGCCTGGCTTTGTCTAGTCTAGACTAAAATATCTATGGCCACAAAGCAGAAACCAGGGCTGAAGAAAAAAACTCTGTTGCTCCAGAAAGTAATACGGACATAAATAACAACCACAGCTGAATGTTATTTTTTTGTCCTAGCATAACATGGGCCGTAGCAACCCATTAATATATTGTTCCGTTATTATGCCGAAAAAGCCTTTCGAACATTAAGCAGACTGATTTGTTAAAATTCTTCCGGGAACATAGTGCTTTATTTTGCACACACATCTGAGTCAGGTAAAAAGTCAGAACCAATCAGGCTGAATGCACACTGACCCCACATCATTTACATCTCATTTTCTCTCTGCACAGCGGCTATGCTTCTCTCACAGTCCGTAAACTTATAAAATCTGCCGTCTGCGTCTTCAGTTTCTTTTTTTGGGCAATGTGCTGCCTCTCCATAGCATAACACATGTTAGCCAGGAATAGTTGGACCATACAGAGGTATAATTATTCCGTTGCAATTTATTGTACGATGATAGTATTTAGGATATGCTCTATAATTTAATATGGTATGTAAGTATTGGCACGCTGCCGGTATTTCTCTAAATGACAGAATTCACAGATCTCGATGGCGCGCTTCCAGCCTGCGTGACTTTAACGCTAAAGGAAAGCCGTTGGTGACCGAAAGCTGTACGTGGACCTAAGCGTGGCCGAAATGATGCTAAACATAATGCGAGAAATCACACCCAGCAACTTCGGCGTTTTCAGAATCCTCCAAACCAAAACCAAAAGTACCGAATCAGCGAGATTTAAAATGAATCAAAAAATAAACAGTAGAAAAAGAGTAAAGCACAATCCAAGTTTTATTGTAATCAGAGAAAAATTTTACACATTTGAAAATACAACGGCGGTACGGCAACAGGAGAAAAGCCAGACGATCTGTTTAAATGTTTTACATGGCATAATGAAAATTGCTTTTACTAGTGGGCAGGAATACAAACATTTTATGTCTTAAAGAATCAAATTGATTCCCAGTTCCCCCTACTATATTTAGACTAATGCACTCCACCGAAAGCAAAACACTGAAATACAGAAACTACTGAATAATAATAATAATAACAACATATTATTATTACTCCATCGGAGCCAGCCTATGTTTGACATGAACTATGTGCAGATCTTTTATAGATCTGCACATAGTTCATGTCAAACATACGCTGGCTCCGATGGAGTCATAGAAATGCAAATGTATTGAACAGGCATGTTTATATATATATATATACATACAGAAACAGACCCAGGTGTACATATGACCTGACAAATGATCGTGTTACAGTCCCTGACTGCGTTCCCTGGGGAGTCCGGCGCTGCTACAAAGCCCTGCTTAAATTGAGATCAGCTTGTTGACTCAGGAGACCGAATAGCAGAGCAAACACGTGAGGTCAGGCAAGTGGAAAGTTCTTTGGAATGGACAGATTGTACGGTATGTCGGAGTACGACGGAGCTGCTCCGGCTCAGTCAGGTTTGAAGGCAAAGAGATAAACAGAAAATGGGTCAAAACAGCGCCTACAAAGTAAACAATAATAAGGAGCACGTGAGTGGCAGTTCACTAGCAGCGCCGCGGATATAATATGTGTGCAGGGTATGTATGTGCGGGGTATCTATGTGCAGGCTCAACGGTTCTGTAACACTTTTGTAATGCAATGCAAACACTTAAGACACGCAAAAGAATTCACATATGATGAGGCATTTTTAATAACGTTTGTATGCAAGGCAGCCTACAAAAGGGGTCATCCAGCAGCTTATCTGAATAAATTTGTATGTGATTGCATATGTGTGCGGTCATTACAACATGTAAAAATACTGCGGCGTGTCCATGCATCCACCTGCTAGGCATTTTCGTACTACGGCGCCACCGAACCGCACTGTGGTATACATAAGATAGTTTTATTAATGAGTTATTAACATACACTTACTGCGAACGGAATATTTGGCTATGAGTATGGTATTATATTCAAGTATGAATTAAACTTTCCAATAAACGAAAATATATAATGAGTTTCAAAGCCCTACTCTTACATTTAATAACCAGGGACGTAGGCCAAGTTGAAAAATTGACAGGTCCCGCACAACGACATAAATGCAGTCGTGCAAATCCTACAGGTAATTCGAGAAAAGCAAAACATTCGCTTCTATTCCTTTTATTACAATCTGTTTGAGGACAGGTATTTGTTTTACTTATCGAAGCTCAGGTTATTTCTTCGATTTCATGTATTAATTGTAACCTGAGAATTTTAGCTTGTGGAGTACCGGCTCCGCCCGTAGCCGTTTAACTTTCAGGCTGAAACTCTGACCTACAGCATTTACAATAACAAAGCCGAGTGGGACCGGGAAAGGTTTCGCAATAAAACTGCAAAAAAAGAGAAAAAAAACACTGCTGCACATTGTGCAACAAAGCATATACGCTAGCTGCATGCGTACGTGTTAGCGAGCATGCCTGTGTGGAACAAGTGGGAGTGGTGAGGCAGTTTTACAATGACGAATAATTAAACACCGTATAGAATTTCGGATGTTTTGCATGGTCTACACTGCCCCCAAGTGGTCGTGACAATCAATGACTTTGCAATGATTAACTACAGTTGTACATTAAAATATTTCTTGACGAAACACTTCTACCGCGACGTAGTAATTAAGAGTGCCGTTTTTTGTATTTTTATTATTGTGGTGAACGTGGGACTGCCACAGCTGGTCCTTAAAAGCTGTAGGCCTATTACCTGTTATTCTACAGAATAGGTTGGTCCATTCCTGACATCTTCCATGGAAACACGACTTCAAAGGAAATTCTTGTTTCATTATGGGAATTCTTTGTCTGATTTTTTTTTTTTTTTTTGCTGTGTTCAAGAGGGAATTTTGCAGAGTTGCAAGTTGGGCAATTGGTATTTACCAATTTTGGGTCTAGTGAAGTCAGTGATAATGATTAGAAGTTTGTAGTAGTATCTGTTGCCACACTGGGCTGTAGCTGGAAATTGATAGAATTTAGAAGATCTGTGGTCACTGTTGACGGCTAATTCAGTACTGGGGGAGCAGTACCTTGCTCAGGGTACCTCAGTGGTGCTTTGCTGCTCAGGGATTCAAACCAGGACTCTATCAATTACAAGTGTGCTTTTTTAACCATTAAGCCAAGAATGACACATGAACTCAACCCAGAAGGCTCCCCAGTGGCTATGCCGATTGAACCAGGAACTTTCGTGGTGTAAGGCGGCAGCATAAACCACCGTGCTAATGTGAATATATTGAATGAATACATTTCACTACATAATAACAAAACTATAATAATGCACAATGGGGGTGGCTCAGTGGACCGTGCATGAGTGGGAACCATAACCTCTGCAGATATTACAGTATGTAGTGAAACTTACGATGCCAGCCAACTTTCCATGCCAGTGTGTCCCATGTGCGTCTCCCTGTATTGGGTGGGTTAATCTAAGTGGTTTACTCTTGCTAGCATGCATTTCTGCCTCTAAATGACATTACTTTAGTGATTGTACATGTATATCTTGTCTGCGCTGGACTGGCATTCCTGCCAAGGGCATTCTATATGTTGTGTTCACCCCCCTCCAGGATACACTGTTGGTAGATAGATGCTGTTCTTTACTCCATTTTAGGGGGATGGGGAATTCAGGGCTGATTTGGTTTCTAGGAGTGTTGAAACCAAACATGCACCCTCGTGCACAATTGTTTACAACATGCAAATTATCACGTGCATGTTGTGCTGTCTAAAGAGGTAAAACTTTCAGCGGAGAAAAACTGGGCCAGCAAGTTTTTGCATTTGGTTTTGAAAGTGAGTTGAGGTAAATACAATATCGAGACATTCTGAACCGCAGCCAGGTATGGGGGGGTAGTATATCAGGAATGTCAGACAGAGTAACCAATAAGACGAGGAAAACGGCTAGACGTGTTGAATGACATTCAGAGAGACCAATGGATTTAGGGGCAAGGGCGGGACACTGTCAGAATTACCAATGAGATGAAGAATAACTGTAGGATATTTTGAATGCCATACAAACCGTGTTCCGCCATAAAGGCGCTGGGATCACAGCCCGCATCATCTGCGTGACGTGGAGCGCAGCGGTGTCAGCAGCAATCCGGCGTTTGAAGCAGCCCCTTTGGGTGAGCTTACCTGCGCGTCGGGAGCCATCGCATCATAAAAAATGACAAGTGGGTATTAAAGGGTTTACAAGTAGATAACAGAAATACTGCTGCTGAAAATATCGACTTTGCTACTCGGTGGAGCCAGAGGTTTAGTGATCCGCTAATCGATCTACTTAGAAAATCGTTTTGTTAAAAAATTGGATAACTATTTCGAAGAATTAGTTTTGCGATTGCGCGTGAAACTGCACATCCTATCTAGAACCTCCAATAAAGACGGTTCACTGATATTGTTACAACCGTTTATCCCATGCATTGGGAATTAGGTCCATTGTTGCTTATCGTTTGATATGCACATTTTATTTTCTTTTATTTTTCTAATTGCTGGTTTAATAATGATGGGTGCACTTCAGTGCCAGTCAGTCCTGCGCCGCGTTATACGGGACATCATTCACCAGAGCCGATGGGGACTTTGCTTCTTTTCGTCTTACCTCCTCCATCGGTCGGCCTGATCGCAGAAGAAGATGAAGCGAGCACGTTCCTCCGGGGCGGTGGTGTTGTTGTGGTCATACTGGCGGCATGTCGGGGCTCTGGAGCGCCCCCTTGCCACGTAGACTGGCTGCACCCCATATGGTCTTCAGCGGCTACTTCCAGCCAAGACTGAATGCGTCCGTGTAAAAGCGCGATCTAAGCAGAAATAGCAGGACATGTGGCCAGGTGACACCTTAACTGTGTTGTAGGGGGCAACCAGCGAGAACTTGCTCGCCAGAAAAATGCCAAAAAACAGATGGACCAAACGAAGGGTAAGAGAGGCGAGGACGGGCTGTCAGCTGCCGCCAGGAAGCAAAGGTACTCCTGAAGTAGTAGTTTTGTGCTAAATTGTACGCTCCTTTTTGCCGATTTTTTTCTTTTTTGTCCTAAACAATGCTGTCTTTTTGCTTGAGCCTTGTTCTGTGCCCTGGTGTCTTTCAGGGACGCGGAGATAATGCAGCAGAAGCAGAAGGCGGCAAACGAAAAAACCGACACTAAACCAAAATAACACCGGACGCAATGAGTTTTTATTAAAGAATTATGGCTACCACTAATGTCAATAATATTGCGAGAACTGAGCTGTCGATTAGTTTTTTTAGGATGTAGATGCATTGTATTCGTGTACCTAATTTTCTGGGGGGGGAGGGGGATAAAATCGTTTGGTTCTGGAAACCGTTATTTTGCTATGAAAGTGTGACTTGATAGCTGACATTTAATTGCCTCCAGTTGTACAGGTTCCTTACTTCTAAAGTGTATTAAGTGCAGACACAATGCAACTTTTCTGTGCTGGTGTTATTTTTGTATCCTGAAACCCCACTTTAAGTTAATAAAAGGTAGCTTTTTAATTGCCACTGGTTTGGTTTGTCTTGAGCAAACTGTCTGTGGAGGTTGCTATCAATTGCATGTCTGTCTTGTAACACCATCTGTAGCAGAGTGATGAACATAGCGATGGAATGTATTAAGATAATGTAGGTGAGACTTCCTTTTGTCTGCCAAGCACTCATTTTAATGTTTTTTTTCCATAGCACCCATCCAGCAGGATTAGGAAGCTTTCTGTGGTTCTGTTACTCTGCATATACTATGCTGTCGAGAGAGATTTGACTAGCAACTGAACAGTAAATTGAAACTGAAAAGGCATTTCTGCCATCTTACTGAACGGTTCATGCTGACAAACTAATCCTTTGATTTTAAAAAAGATGATTTCGGAATAATATGCAGGAAGAATTACAGGTCCTGTTTACATATTCACTCTTCCTGTGCCTCCAGAATGCAGACCAGCTGCTTATCCAGGGAATCTGCTAAGTAAGGATTGGGCCACAGATGGGCCTCAGTATTGTACTGACCCCATTATAAGAGCTCAGAACAGATTCCTGTGTAACATCACCTGAGGTGTAGTTCTATGCTAGTTCTTGAGCCTCAACATGGGTTTTGTAGTAAAGAGGTCATACAGGATGAAGGACCTAGATTAGGTACAATGGTGTACTAGTGTTTGACTGCACAGTTGCTTTGAAATGGTTCATTAGTGATTTAACTGTTCACACACTGACTGATTAACAGGAAGAAAAGTGTCCCAAAGTGAAAACAGCTGTAAGGTGGAATCTAGCAAAATTTGTGGAGTGAGGAGGGGGGAATCTTAAGTGGTCTTCTTTGCAATTTGTGGTGGGAGAAAGGCAGAAGGTTTTCTAACACTAAATGAAAGTTTCCCAGCCCACACTCAGACCACCACCCCAGCAACAAAACACGCAAGCAGGACTGAATTTCGCGCACTAACACGGAAATGCATTTCAGTTTCCCCGATCTTACTCGGTAGCCCATGATCCAACCTCATCCCAAAGGAGCTTGTTTTTCAAACCTGATTCAGTCTTATTCACATGCATCATCGTTTTGATCCAAAATTTTTGCAGCTATTACAGCAAAGAAACTTGCGTTGAAGGCTTTTGGCTGTGATTATTAGGCAAATGCAATACCATCATTTATAATTTCACACATATAATGGAACCAGTCAAAAGTTTGACACACCCACCCTCAGAAAGGTTTATTTGTACAATTTTTTATGGTTTATAGTAATTATAAAAAAACAACTATAAAATAACATGTATGCACTAACCAAAGAAGTATTACACGAAAAAAAATAGGAAGGCAGCTCTGTGGGCTGGGACCCAGAGGGTTTTTGGTTCAAATCCCATGGCCAGCAGAGTGATGCCACTACTGGGCTGTTGAGCAAGACCCTTAATCCCAGGATTGACTGACTACTTTCTCCCCTACGCTACCTGTCCGAGGAGGCCTCCTGGGACGCTTCTCCAAATGTCCTGAGGAAAGTCCCACATATGCTGAGCACTCATTGGCCACTTTTCCTTCACTCTCTGGTCAAACTCCTCCAAGACCATTTCTGTTGTGTTTAGGTCAGGCAGTCAGGTCATGTTACGTGACAGTTTCACTCTCTTTTGTATATATATTATACTGCACAATAAAATTGTATCATCTTTAAGTCATATTGTTTGGTGTTTTAAACCATTTTCTTAGTTAAAATTGACATTAAATAGCAATAATTATTACCATTTAAGCTGCTACCAGGCAAACCGATATGAATGTACACTGTAAAGCCTGTGCATGAGATGCCGGCAGTCAGGGTGGAGACTGTCATACCCCAGGTCAGGCAACTCGTGCTGTTGTGGTCACATAATCGGCCGTCTCGGAGCGGTCATAAAGTCGATCAGCCATAAGACGCACAGGTCGTAATTGGACCATGACCTGTATTTAACGATGTAGCGTTTTGCCATGTTACATCACTATTTCACAAAAATAGTCACTGGAAAAGCTACAGCATTTTAAGAGTAGCTGCGCTACTAATAAGCTACTTAAAGTAAAGTTAGTAGCATCGCTAATTGTTGTTAGCTACTACCCAACACTGAATTTTACCATCCACACATCACTACTGAGTGCTATAAGAGAGTGTGCATAATACCAGCAATTTTTTCCATGCCATTAAAATATGTAAGATTACTAACATTGTTGCAACTGTGTAACAGCCAGTGGCCGTAAAATTACTAAAATTAGAGTAGTATGAGAGGAGGCAAATTTCAGAACACACAAGAGAAAACTAAAAGAAACAGTGACTCAGATGCTGTATAATGTTGGAGGGGATTACTGGTAGGGCTACATAAAATATAAAGTTCCTGAATTTCGGTACTTATATGTACATTTATTTTAAAAGGTTAGTTCGTGTATTTTTCTGCCATTCCTTTTTGTGGCTTGCAAACCTTTGTCCAAAAAGTAGTTGAAATAATTAAACGTGAAATTAAGAGATTATGTACCAAAATACAGGCTATTTAATTAGGGGTTTAAGCATAAGTACATGTCTAAATTAATATTGGAGCAGCTTGTGATTCACGTTGTTAAAACTGTTTATTGTATTCACTTAAAAGAATAAATTAAAGCAAAATATCTCAATTAAATACTACAGCTATTTAGTGGTGAGTAACATCTGTGTTAATCATGTTAAAAAATACCTCAAATTTACATACACTGTTCTCAGACAGCCTAGGCGGAGATGGGAAAAGTGGATATTTTTCATCCCTGCATTGAACAGGGCATTATTTTAAACAGGCTCCTTTTCATTTAATGTAATTCCACCCCAATAACTTACAGCTAGGGTCCATCAACTTTGTTTAAAAACTGATTCCAATAAAAGATTTAAGAAATTATGCTGAAGAGAACTCAGGTTTAAAGGACAGACATTTTTATTTATAAAATTAAAATAACTTTCTCTGCAGGAAAATGGAAAAATCTACGCAACATACACAGAATTCACATACAGTATACCAAAAATCGATTCTAAAAGTTACTTACACATTCTTCAAGCAATGCTTCTGTTTTTACAATAGGTTTCAATCTCCTTGCAACACTTGTGGTACTCTTGGAACAATCCTCCAGAAGCAGTCATTTTTTAACAGCAGTGTAGAGTTTAAAATGGTAAAATAATAATAAAAAAATTACTTGGGGATTAAAAAAAAAAAGTACAGCAATTGAAAACTTCCTTACACAGAAACGACAATGTTGTACTTCAACAGGAGGAATGGCAGTGATGGTCAAATGAAGCTTCCTGAACCATTTGCTGTATTACTTAACCTCACTAGGTGGCGCTCTTGGGTTGTTTCAGTACATGCTTTGAGCCCTTTTTTGGACAGAAACCACTATCTAGTGGGGTCAGAAAATACAGCAAGGGGTTCATTCAGCTTCATTTGGCCACCACTAGATGGCGCCAGGGTCCATCTACACACTGCAGCAATTGCTGACTGCCTTCTTCCCATCTGCTACGCTGAGTTTCACCTTGGGCTCAGATTTCCGCCTCATCCTCTCATTCTTTTTCACTTCCCTGTGGGGGTGGTGCATTAAAGAATACATCAACCTTCCTATCAAAATGTACAACCTAACGTGTGCAGAACATTTTGGAACATCACCAACCTGGCGAGATGAAGGATGGCCTCTACCACGTTGGTGCCCTCCTTGGCACTCGTCTCACAAAAGAGGGCACTGTACGCCTACAGTTGGCAGGGTAGTTGATCACTGCACACCTCTGCTGAATGTTCATCATTCAGATCCGGGATAAGGGAGGGTGACTCACCATAGCTAGCTTTTCTCCATTCAGTCTGCTAACACTGCCACCTGCTGGTTGCTCAACCCTCAGGTCCACCTTGTTTCCAACTATACACAAGGGCAGCTGCTCGCCTGTGGCATCCTGAGATGAGAGAACAGGCCATCATTGATCTGGCACTCACAGAGTTAGTGGTTATAAGGTTACATCCCCTGCTAGATGATACCTAAAACCAAAGACGTACAATTCATTTTTACCAACTAAATTTGGTGAAAGCACATGTACCCCAAGACCAACAGCATCACGATGACTTAAACATGAAAGTCTTAGAAGTTATAGTGACATCTCTGTACAAACTGGAATTTCTCTTTAATGTTAGCTATGATTTTTAATAACCAATCGCAACCTTTAAGGGTCTCCTGAAAACCTACGTGAATTTGGTCCACCCACTCCCGGATGTGGAGGAAGCTGGACTCTGATGTGACGTCATACAGCAGGAGAACTCCATGGGCTTTGCGGAAGTACGACCGTGCAATACTGCGAAACCTACCAATGGAGAGCAGAGAATTAGTTACTTTGACACTCTCATTGGTCCAATGCAGTCATGCATACGATTCTTGCCCACCATGGCTCTGAGACTAGGGAGCTGTGCTGGCAATCAGAAGGTTGCCAGTTCGATTCCCATGAATGCCAGGAGTGATTTTACCCCATTAGGTCCTTGAGCAAGGCCCTTAACCTGCAATTGCTTCATCCATGGTTTGATGTTAATCTACATTAACTTCTACAACCGGCCCTGCAAAGAGGTCCCCTAACTTAACCCTAACTTAACTGGTGGCCCCTCATACCTAGAAGAAGAAAAAAAAAAAACACACACTGTCGTGGTGCTGAGGTATCACCCGCCCCAGGGATGTACTCGGGTTCTCATTCCTGAAGTGGTTCGTCGTGTGGTGGGTACGGCAACATACTGTATCAGCAAGCGCTCCTTACCTCCTCTCCTCCTTATACCACGCACCTCTCTTGTCCAGCAGTGTCCCAGATCTGCAGAGTAGTCTTCTCCCCATCAACCAGCATCTTCTTCATTTGGAAATCTACTCCTAAAGACCAGAGGATCACACTGCTTGGTAAGGAAACTAAACATTAGGTTTGCTGGGTAAGTGTGTGGATTCAGATCTCACCTAGTGTGGTTTGAATGTCTCCTCTGAATTCATTCTTGCACAGCCTCAGTAAAAAGCTGGACTTCCCAGACCCGGCATCTCCAGCCAGGACCACTCTGTACGTAGGGCCTGTCACCTCACCATCGGGGATGTCCTTCTCGGCATGCTGTCAACACAAATACTGCTCACTTGCAGCAAATGTAAAACTCCCGTACAACGACTCCCTCAGTATCCAGCCTCACAAAAACATAGAAGCATAAATCAACCAGATATAATACAAGACCACAGCTTATCCGTGCAGTTAGTTATGTTGATGCTTATTGCCATGCCAACAACTAGGTCAGAGCATATAGGTATTAAATCAAAATAAGGAACAAATAATGAAGCAGCTTCATAAATAAATATAAAACGTTATAAACCAGGGGTGGTGAACCTGATCCATGAAGAGCCGATGTGGGTTTTTGGCATGACAGTGGGTCTCCAGGACTGCAGTTGAGAACCACTGCTTAATTATTGGCTGATTGAGAGGTCATCCCAAAAAGCCACACCCACAGCGGCTCTCAGTGGGTCAGGTTCCCCACCCCTCTTACACACAGTTAAAACAAATATAAAAGCCTCTTGCTTGACTACCAAAACTCTTTGAAAGAGTCTATAAAATGGTAATGGCAGCTAAGGGCGGTTAAAGGAGGACAATACAATAAAATATGCTTAAAAAGAGTTAAAGTACAGCAATGTAAAAACACCCAGAATCATCTGAAAACCCGGAACAATAATACTGGCTTATTGCTTCAGTACATCCAAATAATTATCTGAATTACTTAATATTCAATAGATCAGTGGTTCTCGACCCCAGGCAAGGACATATTTTTGTTCTGTATACCACCACCGGCATACCTCAACCAGGTAATCAAGGACTGAGAAAAGGAACCAGGTAATCAAGGACTGAGAAAAGGAACCAGGTAATCAAGGACTGAGAAAAGGAACCAGGTAACTGAAACGGCACAAAAACATGGACTAGCTGAGGAGAACCTAAAGGCTGGGTTCAGGACCAAGGAACTCATGGGGGAACTCTTGTCCGTGCTTTTAACAGCTAAGGCTTACGTGACCCCTTATACCTCGAACCAGCTGACTGGAAGGGAGTATTGAGGTATGTTGGTACTGGAGTGTAGGGTCACTACTGCCGCTAGGACTTTCTCACCCGCGCGGGGAAGGCAGAAAGGCGCCTGCGGATGGATGAGGCGATGGAGCCGCACCGGCTGACTGCTGCCGAAATCCCCATCTCCGACTTCAATTCAGACACCTACAGCAAGGAGTAGAGTACCAGTAGAGTACCTTAAACCTGGCTGTATGTTCATGCGAACATCTGGGCACATTGGCAGGGTGGGGAAGTACCTCAGCATCAGAGAACGCGCAGGAATAGCTGTGGTGCACCGTCTCCACGGACTCCCGGCTGTCGTCACTGTCGTACGAGCTGGCTGCCGTCTCCGTGGTGATGGACACACCACTGTCCAAGTATTTATCTGCCCAGGAAGCCACGTGGGAGTAGCTGGCCTTACTGGGGTCACCTTCGATGTTCTCTTCTACAGAACTTGGGAAGCAAGTGCGTAAAGCCATGACTGACCGGAGATCCCCATGAAAACAGGGAAGGGACAAGAAAACAAAAGTCAAAATCGCCACCTGATGCGTTTCAGCGTACTCTGTCGAATAGGCTTCAACCTTCTGGATGAACTCTCTTTCCTGGAAGACTGAAGAATACTCATTTAGAAGTAGGTTGGTAGACAAAGAAAAATAGCAGTGTTTCCAGTGACAGAGACCCATACCTTCCTATTATTTACAAGTATGTTCTGGGCCAAGGTAGAGCGCAAGCCGTCATTGCTGTCGTACAATTTCTTATTCATTTCCCTCAAAGAGAAAGCAGCATAAAATTAGGGCAGAGATTGTTATAAACTGCCAACAATGACCTGGAAAAAAAAATCCTTTACGCTTAGTAGCATCCTCTGGATAGAGCATCCTGGTGACTCACTGGAGAACAGCTATGTGACTGGAATAGGACTGACACTCCATCAACATGGCTTTCAAGTGCTCCGTCTCCCTGCGTGAAAGAGCACTGCGTTACTGCCTCGGGCTCACAAAGCCTGGCGGAGGGAAGCTGCCAGGCAGGGGGGCTCACATCCAACGCATTACGCTGCTCAGCCTCACCGCTCGTGCTGCAACCTTTCGTCCGAACTCTCATTCTTCAGTCTGTCCATCTCTGCTTGCAGGACGGACACTGTCGTCTGGGTGTGGTTGAGTGAGCTCCGTAGACACTCATTTTCCTTAAAAATAAAGATAAAACCCCTTCAGGGCAACAATCCAGGAAGCGAAAGGAACCGGTCCTCTCCATACGATCCGATTGGATGTGAATCCACACAGTACCGCTGTCATCTCCCGGATCTGGCTCCTCAGGCGCTGGACATCCACACTGGGACTGAGCTGCTGGGAGTCGTCCTGGAGCTGGAAGAGTTTCAGGATGTGCTACTAGGCAATTCACTCAAATACACATTTTATAAACATTACAAACTGCTTTGGCAGCATTAGCCTGGTTTTGTATGCATAAGGACTCCTTGACAAACAGTGAGTAATAAGTTATTGATTGTAAGGGATGATGCCTTTAAGGAATGTGGTTTTCATTAAAGGGCTGGACCTGCTGTTGGGTGCCTGACTAGGCAGCTTATCAGCTCTACATCTACAGTGAATCATAGAACTGAGAATTTGAGCTTCTAGAATTAATACGTTTCTCCTGTCAGTTTAATATTAACAGATTATTATGCCTAGTTTCGTGAAGATCAGAGAGCATGATCAGTATGTGTCCGTGCAGCAAATAGGTTTAAGAGCTTTACTCAAGGCCCCAGCAGGAAAGCCATTCTGCCAAGCACAGGATCCTAACCGACGGATGAGCTTCCAATGACGGTCACAGAACCACGCATCGGCCAAATGACCTCCTGCTCTCTTTAGCGAACCCTTTTTGCAATTCATTTTTGCCTTTCAAATCCTGGACTGACACCAGAAACAGGTCAGCGACCTGAACTTCTTACCACGGCCAGGCTCAAAAGCTGCTACGGATGGAGAATATAATCGGTGTCCTGCATTCAACTAAAATTAAGTCTGCACTTACAGGTCCTGCCAGATGTTGGCAAATGAAGGGACTTCTATTATGAAGCATTCAACAGTGACACATTGTCAAAGGTGGGCTGTAGTGTCTACATGTGCAAACCGCAGATTGACGCCCTGGAGATAAATAAGGGCAGCAGGCAGTGTGCTTTTGACATGCAGGTTCCTCCCTAAGAAAACAGTATAGTAGTGCGACAACCTCTCAAGCTGTAGGAGCTTCTACAGAGGAGCCCGCTTCCCCCTGCCAGCCGTTACCTTCCTCAGCTTGTCGACAGCAGCCTGCACGTCCGCCATTTCACTCTCGTGTTTCTTCTGCATCGCCGCGACAACCGTCTCCAGTTTCAGGCGCTCCTGTTACCATGGCATCCAAATGTAAGGCTTATTCAGTCAACTCCTAAGGAGGCCTTCTCCAAAAAAAAAAAAAAAAAACTTAAGGTTGCTAATCACTATGGAGCCTGGACTGCCACACGTGGAACCCAGGGAACAGGGACAAATCAAACCTTTAATGTGGCGGCGGGGAGTTCCCACGATATCCCCCTCCCAACCTCGACATGTATTCTGAGCTCCGATTCAGCCGAGCCCTTCTTTGGCCACGTCCTCATTACCAGGCTAAAGTGAGTCAAAGTCTATTTGTTGTTTTAATGAAAATACAGAGGGCTGTGTAGATAGAGATTTGATATTTGCAAATCATTCAAGTCACTCTCATATGTGGGCCTAGATTGGATACACATCTGACGTGAATGGTCAGATCGGAATTCATGTGTTTTTTGTTGGAGATGTAACTGACTCGTGCAGAAACATATCAGTAAGCACAAGATTGCTGTTTCGGAGGAGAGATGCGATCGCATTATAGTTAGACACAGGTTGTAATTGTGAACGCGAACCTTGAACCCAGTCTGAGCAAAAAATTGGAATTGGACAATGAGGCTTGTAATGTGAACGTAGCCTTTCATGTCTGGTCCTAGATCAGATTCTTATCTGATTTGTGGCCATGTAACATGAATGAGTTTTTTACCTCATCAGCCAGCACTGGCATTCTGGCAAAACAAGAATGAAGGAGCTACAGCCATGACAATCAGTGGAAGGATCGAGAAGTTGGCAATTTACTAGAGCCATCCATTTTCCAAACCACTTATCCTACTGGGTCGCAGGGGGTCCAGAGCCTATCCCAGAAGCGATGAGCACGAGGGAGGGAACAACCCAGGATGGGGGGCCAGCCCATCGCAGGGCACACTCACACACCATACACTCACACATGCACACCTAC
>JAODJX010000020.1:9465006-9475122 GCA_026776945.1 Isichthys henryi
GGAGGAAACCCCACGACGACATGGGGAGAACATGCAAACTCCGCACGCATGTGACCCAGGCGGAGACTCGAACCCGGTCCCAGAGGTGTGAGGCAACAGTACTAATCACTGCGCCACCATGCCGCCCAATTTACTAGATATTTATGGAAATTTAATCGGTTCAAGCAGAACTGGAAGGATCCTACTGAAATCGAGTCGTGCTTGAAACAAAGAAATGGCAACACATGGCCACAAGCGAACATGGGAACAATGGCTAAGAAAAATAAAGAATTAAGCGTGTGCCATTTCAGGACAGATGCGTTCACAATACACTTAGATACAGGTCACTTGTAATTATGAAAGTGAACCATTAAGCAAATCCAATCTGAGAATTCTTTTTTTTTTTTTCTTCAAACAAACAAACATCGGAATTTAACAATGGGACTAGTAGTGTGAACGTAGCCGTTACATCAGACAGATGAAGTTTTGTGACGCATATTGTGTAACATGAATAATCTAAGGTAGGAGTGGCCAATCTTATCCACAAAGGGCCGGTGTGTACGCAGGTTTTTGGGATAACCTTTTGGTCAGCTGGTCAAACCCAGGTGTGAGGACTCTTTCAGCCAATCAGTCCTCTAATGAGTAACATAATTAGGGAGTTGCAGCAAAAGCCAGCAGACACAATGGCCCTTTCTGGATAACAATACCCACCCCTGATCTAAGGACTTCCACAAAATCCTATTACACCAAAATAAACCATGACACAGTCATTCATAAGGTCACTTCATTTCGTCACCTGTGCAAATAACGTGACACTCATTCAGCAGGTTAATCCCAAGTCCCTAGCCAGGAGGGTCAGCGCTGAGAAACACTGGCTGCGAGACACCATGACTTTATGGCAGCACTAATAAAGCAGACTGCTGACACATTTGGCAGGACAAAGGTGCGAGTTACATGGTCTCTCGCGTCGGATGCCGAGAGCAGCATAACAGTATGGAGGCTCCCTCTTACTCCTCACCTCCTCACGCACCCTCTGCTCGAGCAGGACAAGCTGCTGCTGCAGGTCCTCCTCCATCTCAGCCAGCTGGCACGCTGTCGCCTCCTCCGTCCTGCTGGCAGCAAAGCACCTCGGTACTTGTGTCATAGAAATGTTTCTCAACCCGGCCTTCGGGGACCACCAGACAGTGCACGTTTCTGCTCCCTCCCAACTCTGGGAGGGAGCAAAAATGTGGACTGACTGGGAGGGAACAGAAATGTGGACTGTGTGTGCCCCCCCCCCCCCCCCAAGGATCTGGTTGGGAAATACCGCGTCACAGTACAGAACACCATGCCTGATAGCCAACTGAAAATATAATGCCATCAATTCCGCTCCCAAGCATTGAAAAGCTTGTGCACGTACATAACTTATACTATGCATTAAGGCCTCACACAAGCACCTGAGCCATATCAAGCTGACCTCCACCATAAGACACCTTAGTATTCAATAAAGCCTGTGTAATCTCAGCAAAATTATTCCTGAATTCTCATGTGGAATATGTACTGTGTAAATTTCAGTGAATCAAAAACAGTTTAGAAAAATACATTGTTGTACGATGGCAGACTAAATAGACAATGGACTGAAAAAGTCACTGATGTTTAACCCAGTTTCACAGAACAGGCCCGATACCCAGTGGTGGGTAATGCCACACAATCAGACTCATTCATGCCCACATAAAAACAGCCTTTGAATGTGAGAAAGTATACAGTGGCTGTTATGCTGCGACAGAGTTTCAGCCCTTTAATGGAGAGTATCGATGTCTCATGATCTCAGCCCCCAGCCCTTCTGCCAGGACACCACACAGCAGCCCCCTTGCTCACCGTCTCAGGCTGCACATCAGCTGCTGGTTCTCCAGCTGATGCTCCCTGTTCTCACCCACAAGTGCCCTGACCAGCTCCTCATACTGCTGGAGCAGGGAGGGATCTGAGGTGCAGATCTGCTGGTACATCTCCACCACAGGTTCCCGGGTCCTAGGACAGGCAAGAGGTTTGTATCGTTTCGGAATGATTACCAATGCTTCTAAGAATATACCGTATTACAAAAGCATGAGTCCCTCACATCTCAAGACAAGGGCAGGATGAATTTGGGCACCTTGGGGGAGAAATGAGAGTTCAAGGGCTTGCTGTGCATGGATCACAGATTCTGTTACAGCCGCACTTTGTGTCAGCCACACATTCTCAAGTTTAAATTTTACATCAGCTTATTTCAGCCCCAAGATTCAGGGGAACAATTACCTGGTATTAAATTCGAGGAAATCCATTGGTGTAAAATACAGACGGTATCCCACTACAGACCAACCTTTTCGATATGCTGCTTTCTATAGAACTCCTTTAAAAAGCAGATTTCAGCCCAATACATTTTACATCAAGTTATGCTACATTACTAGAAAAAAAAGTTCTCATGTTATACTGGACCTGTATCTATTAATATGGAATATAATTACATTAGAGTGTATTTGCAAGCTAAGATATGCTGTCACAGAGAAGACAGCCACCAACCCACGCGGGAATGAAACAACCTACAAGAAATTAATGACATAGCAGTGCTGCCCTTAAACCACATGACCCAGTTTGTTAATAATAAATAAATAGTCTCACGTAGGGTATGTATTAAACTACTGTAGAATCGTGCCCCACCGCCAAATGCGTACACAATCGTCCGCGCGCACGACGGCTTGCGAACGCGGAGAGGCTGTCCCGACACATGGACGAGCGTCCGCATTAATTAATCCCCGTTCATTATACTGGAAGCGCTCTAGAGTTACACTTGATGCCTACACCTTAGAAGGCAAACTAACAAGGTGTTCTAGCCAATTAGGTTTTTAACTACACATATGTAACATTGTCAATGTTTAACCTTAAATTTAACAAACTATGGAAATGTATTGTTTTACTGACGATTTTACAATTTTTTGTACATTTGAAACAGCTTAACAAGTAGGTTTTGACATGTATGAGACATTTATTTTAAGCATAGTAATTAAAGTGAACAAGTCAGACACAACGCGCACGCACGACCAGTTTCTAGTAAAACTACTATTACGGAAATTCGGTGTCATTTTTATATCAGAATTATAGTCTAGAATTATGTTGCCTACCTTGTAATCGTTTTGCCAGAGATTAAACTAAACACTATGCTTTAGTAACACGATTTGGACCGTGACCACCCTCAACAACACCGAAAATCGAAGGATGTGCGGATTATTTAACACATGAAGCATGTATGAAGGATACATAGGCTGTAAGGAAGACTTTTCAGATTTTAAAGGAGAGGTTTATTGCGGCGATTTTTGCACCTGCAGAGGAAAATACACAATCAGTCCTGCATTTCAGCCGGGACTTCACCTACCTTCCCAAATAGACTGTCCCACCATCCAGCTTTTCCTCAAATTCCTCCCAAGCGCTTCTAGGGGGCTGCCCCAGTGAGGCGATATCCAGAGTTTCGGAAACCTCACTGTATCTCGACGAAAAGTCGCCAAAGTTAATGCATCCGTCTCCGTCCACATCAAACTTCTTAAACAAAGCGCCGATCTCTGCGTTGGGAACACCGAGCTCCTTGCAAACGACATTGAAGTCTTCGTACTCGATCCTGCCCGATTTATTAATGTCGCACGTCGAAAAGAGCCTTTGGAGAGCAGCAACGTCCATCTCTGTCGACTTGGAATTCATGTGCATTAATTTCTTTTTCGGATGTGGTACTCCGCAATTCTTCTTAAAGTGCTTATAAATTAAAGTAAATCTGTGCGTAAATAAGATAGTAACTCTGGAATAGAGAAGTGTTTAATTGCGTGATCCCCTATAGGTTTGTGTTAACTGAAGTTATCCACCCATAAATAATTATAATTTATAACTCCGTAACACATCAAAATAGAAAACAATAAACCGCCGGCAACGAACCCACTTTAACTCGTTATTCTGCTTCATTCACGTGGGTAAACCCTCATATGAACTTGAATTTCGTAGAATAGGCGTGTCGATCAACCCACCTGTTCTCGTACATTCCTACGGATAGGCTGCGATCACTATAATGGGAAGATATTCTTGGCGGAGATTAAGAATGTATCAAATCAGCGAATCCTAATTTAAATCAAAATAACTAAATTATTAACTACGTTTTTTAAGTGTATTTAAATAATATTTCTACATATGTCTTGAATTATCCTGATACCCCGACGATACATCTTTGTTGTATAGTTTTAACAGCTTAAGGCATATTTATCTCAAAATCAATTATCATCACATCTAATACCCGAATATGTTTAATTTATCATTATGAGTTTGTATTTGTATACCATTCCATTGCTTCCGCGGTTATATATAGTATTCTCCAAAATTTCACACAGCAGTTTTATACAACAAAGAAGTTTGACCTAGGGCAAAATTTGTGACAAAATTTACTAGCCTTGCCTGTTGTACTTGTATAAATGTGTGAATTAAGGTAGTCGAGGCAGCTTAAAAACGCATGTTCCTATTTTTTGTAATATATTTATAACCAAGTGGGCCAGTATTTTATTGCCCGGTACAATGAACAATTAAATATTATCATCAGCGGCAATGACTGCAATCCTGCTTTTTTTGAACCCACACCGTTTTTCACGTTTCCATGCAGCATTCCAGTAAATTAACTCTACGTACCAGCGTCTCTACGATACCAGAACCATTATTTTTTTCCTGTATTATTAACGAATCCGTAAAAAGAATGATTGGCATGTTCCTTTAATGTTCTTTGTATTTAAATGCTGGTGTGGCGGACCCCTTAAATAACCGTAACAAAATGGTCTGTATGGCCGAATTCACTGTGTTTGCAAAAGGTGTTCAGCCTGTCACAGGTATTTGTGGGTGTAGCGGTCACACAGGGAGACTCCACGTAAAAAAGTACTTAAACGTACATCTTAGCTGTTTTTATCGCTATTCGACGTGAGTCACGGGACAAAAATACTCTGCCTCAGTGACTTGTGTTTGCTGAATGACCTGTGTGGAAGATTGAGTAGGAAGTTCAAAGGGACATTCCCTTAGGAAGGAATGTGAACGGTGTGTGAAAAAGCAGAACGAGTGAGCAAGTACAAACGCAGTATTTATGGGGGGGAATTTTTATTTAAAACTTCTAAATTTGCATTGTCTTCTTTCCTTTGCTGTAAATGAGTGAAATTGTCATTTATTTCGTATGTTATTGTTATTTAATTTGGTTTTGAAACCTGTAGAGGTCTATTTGATTCCAGTACTTTACTTTTCTTATGGTTTTTTTTTTGTCAAAATGTATTAACTACACACTGAACCTGATATACTACAACTGGAAATACATAATAGATAATTCTGCAGCTGTTTCTTGTCCATTTGAGACACGTCTCCCCTTTGATGTCTGGGGGTGGGGGTGGAGGTGGAGGAGGGGGGTTGATTTCAAAGCTACAGCTGTATCCGTATAAAGATGTTCCGTTAAAGTGGTGCATCGTCTCTCAGCGACAGTGGTGATAATCCCTTCCATTTTGCAGTAGTTTTTCTGCTGCCAGTCCCACATGGGCTTGGTGTTGGTCGCAGGCCAGTGCTTATTCACCTGCATCACTTCCAGAGAGAGTTTAACAACAGAGAGGTGGCCAAGGCTCCTTCGGATGATGAAGAAGCCGTAGACTTTGATTCAGGTCTGCAAAAACGGCATGGAGACAAGCAAGCATGCTCAGGGTGAGGTGTGACACTTTCACACCTTGATGAAACGGGAAATCTCATGATGTAACAGGAAGTTGCAAAAAAAAAAAAAGTTCAGGTCGATGTTATGTAAGATATTTATATATACTGTGTATCTCATTTACTTACGTCATCATATTTCTGGCAGGTAGGAGGAACCTGAAAAAAACCTGATGTCACAAGTGAAAAGGAAAGGAGCAAAGGCAGCGTCACTCAGGTACGAAGCCCCTTCCAGTGGCCCAGGATGTGGGTGTGGCCAGGACTGCTCCTTCTAGGAAAGTATGACTGTTCATATACTTAATGACGAAACATATCTCAAAGTTAGCCCATAGCGGCCAGACATGTATAAAAGCAGAAGCCTTGATTAGATAACTTAATTACACAGCATTTTTTTTACAGCCTGACTAACTGAGAAGCAATAGATTTGTTTTGACGGTTAATTAAATCTCAGTGAAATTGAATCACATGAAATGTAACTAATCAGGATAATTCCCATGTCAAAGGTAGCTTTTTGGTGCGTGACGCTGCAGCGGGCCCAGGCTCATGACGAACTCCTGCGGCAGCTGGTCCAAGCGATCCCACAGGAATCTCCAGACCTTCTTACTGCTGCTGGGTCGGCCCACCAGCTGCTCGATGACTGCGGCGACGTCCTGGGGCTTGGCCACATGAGTCTGCAAGACTGTGTGCAGCAGCCGGCGCACACATGGTATCATTATGGTGAAATGCTATATTGGCTGTCATTTAAAAAGGGTGGAGGACAGCGAGGATGGAGATGGAGCAGTAGGATGTCTGACTGAGGGCTTTGAGCTTGATGAGCTTCTCTTTGCTGCAGTCTTCTTGCTTGTACATCTCCAACAGGAAGTCCCCATTCGGCGTCCTCATTTGGAGTGGTGCCCACTCGGAATATGAGTGCCCGCAGCATGCAGGACAGCCAGGATTCAGGTACAGCCAATGCAGAGAATGCAGACAAAATGCCTCGTAGCCACAAGATGGCAGTGTAGCACAAAATTAGTAGTTGAAATCTTACAGGTTTGAACCAGCTTTTCTTTTCCATTGTCGTTCAGTTTTTTTTTTTTTTTTGTCACTGGTGTTCAACACACTGCAGTTGTGTTAACACTGTACAGTGCAGGGGCGAACTGACAATAAACCATATGTTTTACTGCCAACCGGGGGAGGGGGGTGTATGTTTCATTTGTTGGTATCCATTCTGCATTCTCCTGACACTCCCTCCCATACAGGTTAGGTCTAGGGTCTCTCCCATAGACTATTCTATGTGTTTTCCTACTGTCAGAATACTGATCGCGATGAGACTGAGATAATGACAGAATCAGGCCTAGGATTCTGTGATATTCAATTCTGCCTGTATGCCATTAATAATGATACATAACATTCATACAGCGCTTTTCAAAACCCAAAGACAGAATTAGCAACAATCTTGTACATAGATCCAAGATTCAATCAATCTCAATCCAAGAGATAGAGATTCATTGAATAGAACAGTCCAATGGGAACTGAAAACTGGTAGGTAGCCGTAGATGGTTTGAAAGAGAGGGTATTTACAGGGCAGGTGGTGGACTTGGGGGCACCGAATATATCAAATAGCTGAGAGGGATTAAGGGGGGTGAGGCGGAGATACTGCGTGGGGCCGGTGGGGGCAGAAGACAGGCAGTGAGATGAGACTGGAGGTAGCGGCAGCCAGGGAGCTGTGAATAGTGGAAATTGATCCTGAAAAAGCTATGAAAGGGGTCGTGAAGATGGAATGAGGCAGGGTGGGTATTATCCAGGGGGTTTAACCGTGGAAAAACAAGTATGAGGATTTCGATTTGCACCATTGAGGAGGAAGAACAGGAGTATTTCCAAGCGGTAGAAAGGGGATCTGTAATGGGACAGATGGTCCCTGTAGCAAGAACGGCAAGACCAGTCGTTTCAGGGAACCCACTGGGACCAATATCGGGTGGTTGGGTTGAAATAAATCCGATGATTATTGGTGCTGTGTGGAAGTTTAAAAAGATGCTATTTGCAATAAAAATCAAGAGTGCTCATTAGCTCTTAATATGACACTGCAAAGGGATTCTACCACTGGCTAGTTTAACTTTCACTACTACAGGGCTGGGGGTACAAATGCAGTCTCCGCTGCGAGTGTTTGCATGCTCTCCCTGGTTCACGTGGGCTGCCTCCCATGGTCCAGTGGGTCCCCCCAAAACTGCCTGTGTGTGCCCCCCGATAGACTGGCATCCCATCCAGGTTGGTCCCATGCCCTGTGTCCTGTGCTGCCTTAGGAAGGAGCCAAGCCTCCAGTGGCCCTTACATCAAATACCAAATAAGCTGGAGTCTCACAGATTCATGGACACATGTGTGGGTGTGGTACAAGGCTGGGAGATCATTTTCATCACATTGCAGAATAAGTATCATTAATCTGCAGCTTATTATGTTCTTTTCCCGAATTTGTTAAAACGCTAAAGCCATTCTTGGAACAAAACTGTCAATTACCAAAATACATTTGTTGATTCAATTACTCATTTGGCAAAACTGTAAACAGCATAGGTGTCATTAGGCCCCATCACTTGGGACTGTAGCCCTGAATATTTTAACCCCGATGCTAATCTACCTTCAAAAAAAACAAAACATGTCGAGCTCCAGGTAAGCCAGACTTAGCCCCTGGTCTTTTCAATAGCTAGAAACACCCCCGGTAAACAGTACTCACCCAGTTAGGCATGATTTGCAGATCTGAGTCAGCTCTAAACACCATCCATCCAAATACATTTTACATTGTGATGAACTTTGATGCAAAATGGAAAACACGGGTTGAAAAAGTTAAACACAGCATGCACACAATACTTACCACTTAAACACAATGACTTCAAATTGGTAACACATTTCTAAACATGTGAAGAAGCCCACAAGTGACTAGAACAGATGGATGGGAGTGCGAGTGCTGTGGGTCTAGTCGAGTTTCGATGTCAAGGTATGGATGAGTCACTAAAGAAAACTCTTCCCCCTTCGGCTATCAAAGGGAGATCAATCTCTGTGATGTAGACGCAGCCGTAAGACCCAACCCTAAGACATGATGATGAGGCAGAATGAATATTCCTTCTTGACTTTGGCTCGGCAGTTGTGGAACATTGTACGATACTGTAATGTGTCTTTCATTTGCATTTTTTACCTTGTCCTTTGCAGTAACTTTTTTGAAGTGCTGAATACTTCATTTTTCTCCTGAAGAACAAATCTTTTTTCCTTATTATAGTCTCCCACAGTTGGTTTCCAATTTTCCAACTCAACATGCAAAAGACCATATCTACCACAAAATGTTTATTTATATGTCAAGAACACTTTTCACTTGTAGTGGTTGTGCTTTTGGGTTTTTGCTGTGCTGTGTAATGACATCCAACAATAGTGATTATGTATTGGCCAGTACAGAGTTTTTGAGGTGCAGGTACTCGAAGGGGGAGTGTGTGGCTGACTGGTACATTTTGCAAGCTGGTACACACACACACACACACACACTAGCTTTTTGGGGGCTCTGAAAGCAGCGTTTGGTTTTTATCAAAGGTAAAATTGTTCGGAGCTGAATGTTTGACTTTGTAGGGCAAGATTTATGAAGGTAGTTTGTAAAATTGGTTTTATATTTACTGTTTTGAGAAAAGGATGGAAGGTTTCAGGAATTGTGCTTTAGCAATTCAGAAAAACCATATATGGAAGTGTGACACTTATTGAATGTAGTCTGTCGAAAGTACATTAAATTAAAAACACAAATGAGAATGCTGATAGTTAACACCTTAATGGAAAATATATTATTTGAATAGTGTACATTTCAGGCATTAAAACATTGAGGCATTAAGAGTTCTGACACACCGATTCAAACCCCAACCCCCCAGAGTCAAAAAGGGCGTCTCTCAGATGGTTCTCGTTCTTCGACATCAAGGAGTGATAGTGGCATACGTCTGTCTGTGACACAGCTAGAGAGTGCCACCCAGAGGCTAGGGCCAGCAGCTTGGCTCTCCTGTACCCTTTGGATAGGGAGTCGCCATCCTCCCAGTGCTGGGCTAGCTCCAGTCTTCCCAGTATTCTCTATGTGTGCTCCTGGGGGCAAACGGCAAAGATAGCTGAACAGGCTTACTCTCTACCTACACACACACCAGACATTCTATACAAAACTAACATAAGGCCTACTGGTACAGTGGCTCTGAGCAATCACGTGCTGGGAGTTACTTTTCCCGCACTGCCAAAGCCTGACCTGCCTCTTTGCTGTGTTCTGTACCTTTTCCCGCACTGCCAAAGCCTGACCTGCCTCTTTGCTGTGTTCTGTACCTTTTCCCGCACTGCCAAAGCCTGACCTGCCTCTTTGCTGTGTTCTGTACCTTTTCCCGCACTGCCAAAGCCTGACCTGCCTCTTTGCTGTGTTCTGTACCTTTTCCCGCACTG
>JAODJX010000020.1:9475222-9486346 GCA_026776945.1 Isichthys henryi
TGCTTCCGGGATAGGCTCCGGACTCCCCGCGACCCACTAAGGATAAGCGGTTTGGAAAATGGATGGATGGATGGAAAATGAAGGAGTAGATCTCAGTCGCACGTAGCCAGCTGCATGTATGCTTGTTGTGCTCTCCACTTCCATCGGGGGGCAGCGTGCCTGGCCAGGTGAAAAGCATCATCTAACAGGCTGGCTCTGTCAGTATCACTGAAGGTGCTCCTGTTGGTCTGGTTGAACCAGGACCCCCATAGCAGACTCCTGGTATAACACCCTGTAGGTTCTGCTGGAGTTGACCTTGACCTTGACCCAGGACAGATTCTGCTGAATATCGGTGAGGGTGACAGGGATCAGCATACAACTGGATTCAACAGACTCAGGATTCATTACTTGAAATATTTGATTGGTAATTATTTGTTATCCGGCCCTGAATCTCTATAAACAATGAAAGTGACGCAGTCATTTGTTTGTGAGAGGTGTTTAATTACCCTCTTTAGTCTTCATCAAATGAGTGATAATATTGAAGATGATGCTTGTGTAAAATGAAATAGGAATCTGCCACCTGGAGTTACTGAATTAAGATTAAACATTAAGGCAAATTAGGAAATCAGAAAGCTGGTCAGATAGTAAGAGGATGATGGGTCGTTTTGCAGTACTTTGTGTGGTTCTGTGTGGTTTTGCTGAAAAGCTGCTGCTGTAAGTGAATTCTGGTCTCTTGAACATTGATTGTCACCACAGGGTAACCCCTCTGTGTTGTCAATGCATCCACCATGCCCTTGATGTCCACCTCTGCTGTTGCCACCTGGAGGTGGGGTGTGGTGTTACAACGCATAGATGGCTCATGGTGAGTGAAAGAGTGGAGATCATGAGCCACATTACCTGGGAGAGCGCCTCCCACAGGTCATCCTGCTTAGTGTTGCTGTAGCTGTGTTTCTGTAGGTAGAGCTGGATGTCATCACTGAGGAAGACAGAGAGCATGTGAAAAAGGCACAACACAGGGCTGAAAAGTGAAGCCTACAGTGCAGTGTTTAGATATAAGCAGGATGCTTTCATAAAGGCCATGCACAGCCGTAAAAGGCAGTGTCTGCATTGCAGTGTACGGGTATTAACAAGACACTCATAAAGACCATGTACAGCAGTGAAAAGCCGATCCTACAATGTTCAGGTACAGACAGGACACTTTCATAAAGACCATCCAGAACAATGATAAGCAGAGCCTACAGTGTTCAGGTACAAACCGGAGGCTATCATAAAGACCACACAGAGCAGTGAAAAACAGAGCCTGCAGTGTTCAGGTATAAACAGGATACTTTCATAAAGGACATGCACTGCAGTGTTCAGATATAAACAGGACGCTTTCATAAAGACCCCACAAAGCACTGAAAAGCAGAATCTACAGTATTTGGGTATCGACAGGACGGTTTCATAAAGGACACTCATTGTAGTTAGAAGCAGAGCCTGCAGTGCTCAGTTATAAACAGAGCATTTTCATAAAGGACACACTGCAGTGAAATGGGATGCTTTCTGAAAGACCACACACTGCAGTGAAGAGCCGAGACTGCAATGTTCAGGTGTCAACAGGACACTTTGATAAAAGACATGCACAGACCTCTTAGTTTGATCTAGACAAAGCAATCCCAGGCATTCCCTTAAAATAAACAATAAATAACTCTATATTGCAGCTACAGAAAAAACCAAGCATGTGTGTACTGCGGTTCTGACCTTCGAATTACAGATGACGCCAAACATCTGCACCATGTTGTCCTCTGGCACGGAGGTGGGGGGCGGGGTCATCAAGCAGTCCCTTTCCAAAGCTCAGTAGGTGTCCATGGCGACCAGCTCGCTGTCCCATAACAGGACAAACACAGGGTTTCGCCCAGGCTGTATGTCACCACCGATGACCCGCCCCAGTCTGAGGCCAGTACAGCGCTACAGAAGAGATGCCAGCCTGTGGACACACTAACACCAGATTTCTGAAAGGTCCGCAGTCTTCACTGAGGACTCACCACGGTCCAGCCGGGCTCCATGTGACTGCCAAAGCCCTCATTCAGCCACATGTCGCTCCACCAATGCATAGTAACCAGCTTCCCACACCGCCACTGCCACATCTAACCAGATCAGGGGGCAGTTTTAACAGCCCACAGGCATAAAATGGATTCATAAATTAACAGCTAATTAATGTGCCATGAAAGGTCTCACGTAATAAAGAGTGGAGCATGGAATTAACACCTGCCAATCACAATTATAATAGTAAGACCATGGCCATTTAAGCTGATCAGTCATCAGCAGACATATTTTCACGCTGCACCCGGGTGATCATAATTCATATATAATCTTTATGACTACTGGGCAGCAAGCTAAGATTGCCTTTAAATGATAAAAAAACAAACAGCATTTAATTCAAGAAACAATATTGTGTCATTATTCTGCATGACTCCATCTGTCTCAGACAGACAGATAAACAGAGACATGTGGGAATATTCAGATCTATACATATTTCAAACATGTGTCTGTTTCCCTGTTGACTCAAGAACCAGTGATGAGAATCTACAGTGGGAAGCATCATCTGCTGACTGACAGCATAAGCTTTTTCCTCGGCTTTATATTCAGCACTGCTGGACAGAGAGAGCAGGAGAGTGAGAGACGGCAGTGCATGCCTGGAGGACGAGCTAGTGGGCTATGACCAGGCTGACCCACAGCTGCTTCCCCAGGTTGGCTCTTCGTACAGAAATGTCTCGCAAATGCCAGCAGCCCCCGGTTCTCCATGGCTCCCACCTCAAATGGTAAATGGATCGCATTTATATAGCACTTTTCTACTTCTACGAATACTCAAAGCGCTTTACATCTTATGCCTCACATTCACCCACTCACACACTCATTCATACACCGGTGGCAGAGGCTGCCATGCAAGGCGCCAACCTGCACACCGGGAGCAATTTGGGGTTCAGTGTCTTGCTCAAGGACACTTTGATGGGGTCAAGAGGAACCAGGGCTCGAACCACCAACCCTCCAGTTGCCGAACGATAGCACTCCCACCTGCACCACCATCTTCCCCACAAAGTCAGGGATGGCAGCCAGACAACGATGATTTCCCCAGATGGCTCCATCACCCCTCCCCCTCCCCCAACCTCTACAGTCTTTTAGCCCCCCTGCACACTTTCCCCACCTCTCCAAAAAAAATCTTTATTAAGAGCCCAACTTTGTCTGACTTATTTTAATGTAATCTGGTTCCCCAAATCTGTGTCTATAGTCCATTCATGTGCCACCACTAAATGAGGCTGCTTCAGTTTTGGTGCAGTTTGTGTCAATGAATTAAACTCCCCCACGATAAAGTTCACTGACCTGCTGACAGATTAGCGATATAACGTCACCAGTCCTGGGGAGGGGGGTGGGATGGATCTGCTATATACTATTGATCCATCAAATTCTTTTTGAGTGAACAAAAGCAGAGGACCGGTCCTAAACTCATATACAGTGCATTCAGTTTCTGGCGAATAGAATTACGTGCCTACATACACTCAGACATGTTATTAATGTTTATGACCACTAGGGGGAGGCAGAAACCTAAGATTGCCTTAAAATTACAAAAACAAATAGCATTTAATTCTAGAAACAATATTACATTTTTGTACTATAAGTCTACATCTGTCCCAGACAAACAGACAGCCAGATACAGCGGGGGTTTGTGAATGGCTGGAGAGAAAGCAGCATGTCATGTGACCCAAGGATCAGCATGTCTTGTGATCCATACAGCCTTCTCTGTGACCATTATTCCACTGAAGTTGTATAGTACCTATAGGAAGTTTAATAGCAGCTATCATAACCTTACATGCTGAAGAAGTGAATATTACAGTGTTTCCCAATCCAGTCCTCGGGGACCCTCAGCTGGGAGGGAGCAAAAATGTGGATTGTTCAGCAGTTAGGCAGGTGGGAGCAAAAACATGGACCGAGTCCTCAAGAACCGGATTGGGAAACAGTAGAATAATGAATACGATTGTGGCCAATCCCCTTTAAAAAAGCACCCATTTCAGCACTTCAGGAATGATTAAAAACACTGCACCCCCCAGCAAATTCTTCACATATGTTTTAGTGAGGTCTACCGCACATTTGCATCCCAGTTCTCATAACTTTAAAGCGTTTCCAGGAGCAACAACCCTCCCAGTCTTGGAAAGTTTCATGTTACTGGCTAACGCCTTCCCATCAGCCTCAGCGTTCATAGCTCCACCAGTCAGTGCTGGCCCTCTGCAGAGAGCGGTCTACCACTCATTGTGGGCATCCAGACTTCAGGTGGTTTCAGGAGTGCAATTCAGATTGGGCTCTGAACTTAAGCAAGAGTGCAGTACAATCCATTGCTGTGACAACCTGAAGCCCTCAGCTTTCAATATTGCCAAGTTAATGGACTATAGACTATAAAAATAACTGCTACTGAACAACTTGTGCATTTAATTTTTCTGAAGCAGGCAATTGAAGATATAAAATGAGCCAGATGGGGGCTGCGCAGTGACGAACGTCCAGGAGAGCTGGATGGCCATTTGGTGTGTGGCAACTCTGCACCGCACTGCTGCTGGAAGGCTTCCAGGCATGATTAGCCGATGGCAGATTCGGTTTCTCAGGATGAACAGCTGGCTGAGGCAACTCCTTCAATCTTGGCCTCACTGCTGATTGTGGCTTAATTCCTGTACAGAGCTCTGCTTGAAATGAAAAGCAGCAGCCTCACAAAGCAAATATTTCTGGACAACAGAAACAGTGCAACAGGTAAAACTGGAATGTTCTGCTTGTATGTAGGAAAAGCATCATATGTGCTTGAAAAAGGAACAAGCATGAACATTCATCAATCCCGACAGTAAAACAAAGAACACTGTGCATATTACAGGAGCCACTGCACATTTACAATAAGTTGCTTTGCTGATTTTTTAGAACTATTTATCCATTAAATAAGTTTAAGATTATGATTAAGTTGAACTTTATTGATGAGGAAATTTTGGTGTAAACTGCAGTAAGATTGTAGAGCACAGACAAACATACCTATAGTACAAAATGAAACTTTTAATAAAACTGGGAGCACAAGTGGTTACAGTGCAGCGCTCCCATCTGTTCCAGCAACGGTCCCCTGGACCACTTTTCCCTTGAACCCTGGGCATGTCGGAGAGATTTATGTGGCGTTGCTCCTACACGGCAATCAGTGAGAACACGACTTTCATGCTGGGCTCGTCGAAGCAGGACAACATGCTGCGGGTGGCTCCAGCTGTGTCACCAGGATGCGTTCGGGACAGAGAGCTGCACATCGCACAGGAATTACCACCAGGTCCACCTCGCACAAAACCACACTGCCCTCTCTGCCATTTAAATCACTGTTTCCCAACTCAATTCCCAGGGACCCGCTACCAGTCCATGTTTCTGTTTATACTGGGAGCTGGGAAGGAGCAAAAACATGGACTGTGGGTCTGTGGGTCTCCAAGAACCAGGTTGGGAAACACTGATTTAAAGCACATCTATCCTTCTGTCATTTCACTTTTTTCTCTCAACAAACATTATCTGGGAAAAAGTTGTCAAAACACATCTCCAAACAAACAGAGAGCGATGCTTCCATCCCAGATTGAGGCGAGTCAACATATCAGATGGTCAAGCCAACATCTACAGTATAAGAAAGTGCCCTTTTATATTAACCCCCTAGTCAGCCCACAAACCTGATGGTCCCTTCGGAAGTCTGGTAGGGTGCTCTGTAGAGGCTGGAGAAGCTTCTGGACACGGTGCTGCTATAGGTAATGGAGAGATGGTACTTGTGCTGGCCATGAACATGGTCTTGAAGACGGCCAGCTGCTCCGCGGTGAGAGACTGCAGCTCGCGCAGAACCAGGTGCTGCTGGAGGGTCATCGTAGGCGTGAGGTCCTCCAGCAAGGCGACCAGCACCATCAGCCCTCCGCCATTCAACAGGACCACTTTGGTTTTATTGAGCACCCCCACCAGGATGTGGAGGCGGGGTGGATGCTGAGGAAATAGTGATCAGACTGGACAGTGCTGGGGAGCCCATTCTCTCGCTATGGAAACAGCTCTGCGGACGTCACCTCACTGAAATGGGGCAATTCCTCCCCCGATATGCAGCCCATGAAGCCAAAGGAAAGGAGCAGATGGACAGACAACACTGTGACCACAGAAAATGGACCCGTCCCACAAAGTGACACGTGGACAGCTGGATCCGTCTATGTCTCTCTCAGTAGACTTTGGATCCTGCCTATGGGGCACCCTGAAGACTAAGCTGACCCCCCAGCGGTAGCGGTGTACAGGTCTGAGCAGCCAGGAGTGTGATATGTGGACCTCGCGTGCCGTGAGATTGAGGCTCATTGCTCCTATCGACAAGTTCAGCTCAGTCAAGATAGGCATCTCCACACCTGCTGCCATGACAGTGTCACTCAAGGCCAGTGAAGCTGTATATCGGTGCTGGAACCCAACAGCATCCCCGATCAGCCCCCGTACCTCTCAGTGATAACGCTGGGGGTCCGTAAGAAAAACACCTATCGTGGGAATAAAGAGATTCCAAGGTGACTTGGCAGCTCTGTTGTCTCTCGCGTTCAGGATTTTAGGTTTGATTCTTGCATGTGTGGTGTTTGCTCTGTATTTCCTCCCACATCTGTGTGGATTTTCTTCGCAGAACATAAACACACCATTAAGTCAGTAAGTGACTCACAATTGCACTTCCTGTCTGTATGTGACCTCTATAGGACTGACACCTGTCCTGTGTTTCTGGGAACAGTTTCCCCTTGATTCAAATGTTTGTTTTTTTTCACAATAGTTTTTTTATGATGTCAACTGCGCAAAACATGCTTCCTTGCAAGAATTACCCTTATAGTGCACTGTCACCGTGACGAACTTACAACCCAGGCATGTTCAGCTCCTGCACCCTTTAATGAGAGCACGACAAAAAGCTCACTATTCGTTGTCTGTGCCCATGCACTCATTTGTATTTTCGATGTTGCACACTTGCAACAGAGGAGCCCCTGGTCTTACATTAAATCTACAGCGAGTTAAGCATTGTGACTGGTAAGCAAAAGGCTAGCTGCACTAATGTGCTGTGCGATGAAGGTTTGGGACGGACGATTCCTTATATTTTACATTAAACCTTTATTAAAAAAAAAATAGTGCATTTTATGTACAATACAATAAAAATAACAGTAACAATGGCAATATACAATACAAAAAATACAGGTCACAACCATTTTGTACAAAAACACAGTTACGTTAACCTTACAAGACAATATGAATTCAAACAGTTGAGTGAAATAGACATGAATTTCATTTTAATGAACATCAACTTAGATCCCCTATAGAATGTCCCATGGTAACACCACGGTATGTCCCCCAGGATCCAGCCACAAGCTGGCACACTTAACAGTAGTTACAACTTTTTTTAGTCCCCTAAAAGTTTTACTGGTTTAAATAGGTCTTACAATGTGGCAGTGAACCAGTGAACCACAGCATGGATCGGTGTTGGTGGCTGGGTGTCCGAGAGAGCAGTGACATCACTTCCTCCCTGGCCGTGCCTCTGCGCCCTCCCATATCCAGCTGCTACACTCCCCTAACGTGCTTTATGTGACTCGGTGCCAGGTGAGTGTGCGTGCGCTGCGATGGACTGACATCCAGTCCAGGTTGTCCTCTGCCTCGTGGGATAGCCTCACGTTTAATGGATTTAAATCAGCCTTACTGACCCTGTTGTTCTCGGTTTGGTTTAATGCATTTATTATTGTACATGTTGGATCCCACGGCAGGTGTCTTTTCACCAGCCATGACTTCAAAGCGTAAGCGTTCTTTTGTACCTGCTACTATTGACATTTAAGTTATTTTTCATATCACCCGCCAGTGTGTTAAGCCCCGTGTGCCTTGAGAAAATCATCATGGACTGTGCATATGGTTTAGTACAATGTTTCCATGCTCCCATTACGGACGACGCTTTGCTTTTGGCCATCCCATGATGCCATGTGTGTTTGGCAGTTAGTGGTTACCTGGAATATGGCTACATTCATCGAGTTAGACCAGACACACCAAAGCCAGGTATTCAGCAGCCTGTCAAAAACACACAAAGATACACGCAGTTCTTTTGTTGAATGCCTCAGACTCCCATAAAAAGAACAGCTTCAGTCAAAAAAAACGAAATGCAAATACAATCGATTCTCGACTGTTTACCATGTAGGTGTGAGAGTGACGGATCACCTCCGCAAGACATGCCCCCCTGCCCCGCCCCCTGCCCCGCCCCCACTGCCAATCACAACAGGTCAGTACGTGCAACACGAACACGGACATGCTACACTGAGGGCAGAGCCACCTCCTGAAGCCACACCGCGGGGGTCCGGCTGGCAGAGAGAGACCATCTGGTGCCTGTAAGCCACGGTCAGGCTCAGTCATGACCGCAGTGCACCAGTTAAAGGCTGCAGCCACGAGGCTTATTTGGCGAGGAGGGATCAGCGATGCTGATGGCCCCCTCGCAGCTAAGGCCTGCGCCGCTGCGAGCAGAGAGAATACTGGGGGAAAAAATGGAGGAGCAGCGGTCTGCACGGTCTAGCAAATATGCTTCTACAACGCATCTTGCATCGGGTCCCTCGAATATGACATAGATTTACATATATACAGGTAATTGGCGCTACTCTGCACACAGCCAACTCATGAATAGATCTCCCTTGGACATATCCTGAACAAACGAGCAGAAATCACGTTAACGTGTCTAAGAATGGTTTGGGATCATGGGGAATCCATTAATATATTCTGCGCTGGGAGTGCCAAATTGTTTCCGGTATGTTCCCATGAAGACCGCCCCCCCCCCCCTCCAAAATGTGTAAGTATTCTTTTGCATCTTTGGACAGTCCTTTGATACGTCTCATCTGGGCCAGCTCACATTCGCACCACTCACCACACCGGAGCAGAATGTGAAGATGTCACCAGAACCAATGCGCCTTGAACGGTTTGCTGAATTGCAATATCTGAGACGCGTCCCTTTTGTGGCCACAGCGGAAGAGAAGACGGGCCCTCGGTGAGCTGCCATTCCTGGCCTCATGGCCCTACAGGTGGGGGCCGGAGGGGCAAACAAATTAGCAGCTTTCACATTCTCAGTGCGCTTAAATTACTAATGGCAAAAATTGAGTCAATAGAGAGAAAAAAACTGCAAAAATACTAGTGGTTTTGGCACTCCGCAGAGTCGTTTTGGTTGTTTAGGGACCTCGGAGAGCGGCCAGTACCCCATTGGTTTAGTTCGGCTCGCTTGCTGAATGATCGCGCTGGACGCTACGGGGGAGGCCCATGCAGGTTAGGGCCGCACTTTGTCCCTTTTCCTTTGGAGCAAGAATCACCAGAGGCCCAGGTTTACCCAGCCGGCATGACTTTTCGGACTCAGTTTTGAAACCTTTGGCCACCCCATGCCGTCGCGGTTGAGGGACATGCAGAGGAACCCCCTACTGAGCCAGCAACTCAACACACGCATGTGTTTAACACCAAAGTCTGATTTCATGCGCTTTGTTGCCTGCTGGGTCACATGGATGGACTTAGTTTGCTGAAAAGTACTTCGCCTCCTTGTCACTTTGCATGATGAACTTAAGCTTGTCACAGCGCTCTCATCACTTGCTCTGCTTTGCAGTGAAATGGAGACCGCCTCTCTCGCCAAAGCCACCTCTGCATGGTTGTCACCTTGAAGCTGTCGCCAGGGAAGCGAGACTGTCCAGGTGTGAAGTTCCTGTTGTGAACATGTGGATGATGTGCTGAATTAGCAGGTCCTGCAGAGGAAGGATCCCCCCCCCCCCCATCTCATTACCACTGTTGCGGAGGAATTGGTCTTCCCACAATGCACAGGGGTGTCCTTACTGTTGGGCCGGGACAGAGACCCACACACTGGGGCACTGAACCCTGGAGCACCACGTTAAGGGTGCAGGCAGTGCAGAGTGCTCAGGGAGGCTTAGCCCCCCCGCCGTCTTTGGGAAAAGGCGATGACTTTGGAAGCGGGATGGGAGGCCCCCCCCCGAATGGAGAGAGTGACGAAGTGCAAGCAAGTGAAATGCAGCCAGGGGCCATGCGGGGCGTGGACTGTGCGATAGGAGCCTGGGAGCCGGCTACACCACTGAGTCCTTGATGTCGGGGCCGAGCCGGACGCGGGGCCGCGAGCAGCTGGGTGAGATCTCCACCCGGCTCTCTTTCAGGTGCAGCGGCCGCTTCTCAGACTCGGAGAAGCTGCGGCTTGTGTCGGGGGAGGCCTCCTGCTCGTGGGGGGGCGTCCCGCAGGTATATATGTCATTGAGGGTCTGGTAGCCCTTGTGGTCAGAGGCAGGGGGCGGGGCCGCGTTGCCGTTGAGGGGCAGGCTTTCCGCTGGCTTCGGTACTCCCCGTGGCTTTTTTGGCACCATGCTGGGACACTCGCCCTCCTTCAACATGGCCTTCATGTGGCCCCGGTGCCGGTAGACGGCCAGCAGGGACAGAAGTAGCAGTGATGCCCCCAGCAGGACACAGACAATGACCAGCTCGTTCCAGTAGGTCTTCACAGCCATCTGGGTGGAACGGGCCTCGTCAGGCAGGTCCAGCGAGCTGCTACCCAGCCAGGAGTTGTGGCTGCGCCCCGCTGGGCCCTCAGCTCTCACCTCCGCCCGCACGCAGTAGTTGGCCAGCAGCTGCCGGAAGTCCTCCTCCTCGGACCAGCACTCGTAGGTCTGCACGCTGTCGGCCCGGGCCACCACCACCAGGCCCCCGTCCGAGCTGTGGTAGACTGAGCGATTGGCCTTCTCGTTGTATGCCCAGTACTGCTTTGCCAGCCGGGAGCGCTGCTTGCAGGGCAGGATGCGGAAGCTGTTGGCCGGGATGGTGATCACCTGACATGGGGACGAGCCTAGGGGGGCGGGGGGAGAAGACTACGCTTTACCTCCTGCATCTGGAAGCAGCAGAGTACTACTTAGTCACCTTATAAAGATTCTGTATGTAAAGTGGGGGCCCAATCTCAGTCCCATTACGGTAGCTGTTTGGGAAGGGGGGAGGGGGCAGGCCTATGATGGAGAATAGGCTTGTGGGGGGGCTTTGGGGTAGTGAAGGGGACAGGCCCATGATGGGGAGTAGGCTTGTGGGGGAGACGGCACGCCTATGGTGGGGGAGTAGGGTTATGAG
>JAODJX010000020.1:9497265-9508628 GCA_026776945.1 Isichthys henryi
GGGAGGGCGGCTGTGGCCACCAGAGACCCCCGCTGCGGATGTCTGCTCGGCACACGGACCTTCAGAGGAAACGTGGGTCAAGGGAGCAGCACGCTAATTAACCAGGCCAGGCCGGGTCATCCTGGTGCTGCAGATTCCACCTCTGGCCTACGGTCCATTCCTGTGCTTATCCAAATTCAGCACAAGCCGTGACGCAGACCTTTAGTGTTACCTTTTATTAGGTGTACTGCAGGGTATGGCTGTTTGAGCAGTGAGTGTTTAATGTGGGCAAGAGGTCAGCTAAGCGCCCTCTGCAGCGGCCATGTAGAGCTGATGAGGGCCAGTAGGGGCCAGTAGGGGGTGCTGAGCAGTGCCTGGGACATTCCCAGCATGCCAAATGAACTCAACAACAGTGACCAGATAATGGACATCTGAGAGAAAAAACATTGAACACAGTATCTGTAAATGGCACCCGAAAAATCCCCAGAATGCAAAGGGGGCAACAAGAAATGCTTTGTGGAGAGATGATAGAGGCGTGGTGCTGTGGCCCACACAAGGCCAGGGGACGGCACTCCAGTCAACAGAGAGCCCAAGAACAGTCGCAGGCTTTTAAAGGCGCCTTTCGGGGCGATCTGACAAACAAACGGGGGTGCAGAAGTCCCTAAAATGCGGAGTGACAGGGCGAGCCTGGGCTTACACGCCGGGGGAGGGGGGCACGGCAGGCCCAGACGGGCCCCTCACATGGGGGCCCCCTGTCTCAGCTTCACTGGAAGTGAGGAGAGATCGATATCGGCAGAGATTAGTTCCGGTGTCATTTGCCTGCGTGACCCTCTACAGCTGCATGCACCCCCCCCCCCCCCCATCATGACGAACCTCTGTTTTGTCACGCAGGTGTTACGGACGGCCACAACTTGCCCGGATACAAGGCTGCACTAAAAGCCTTTTCTTACTCAGTGGAAGCCTCCTCAATCCAGCTTTGTTTTATTTACATGCATCAGCTTCCCTTCCATTCATCTACGTAAAACTAACTGGTAACTGGTGCCACGGTAACCATAGTAACTTCCTGGCTGCATCATTATAGGGCAGGATCTGGTTCTGTGAGCCGTCACAGCCCAGACCACTCAGTATAGTGCTGCGGGCGATCTCGCTGCGAGACAGAGCAGGCTGCCATGAGGCAATTGTCTCAGCGTATCACTGAGAATATTAAAATCGCACGACGGTGGTAAGTGAAAAGAATGTGTTGGGGGGGGGGGGGCTGCAAGGGGAACCGGAGGAGAGCCAAAATACATCAGGCGAGAAAAAGACCCATCAGGACATCTGAGATACCAGCATGGATAGCAGCTCCAGACGGGCAGCCGCTAGACGACGTCACACCGTCACGCGTCAGGGCTGCGGCCTGCCTCGTTAGTGCACGATTAATCACCGACAAAGGCAGCGGGATGAAATAAACAGCATCATAATGCGGGCTGGGCTCAGGAAGAACTGAGAGGAGCCGTCTGCAGACTGTGAGAAACGCTCAGGGGCCAGAATGCAGACAGAAACTCTCCAGGGCCAAACACTCATTAACAGGCCGGCATTCGCAATCGCTACAGAATACAAACAGCTAAAGAATCACACTTATGTCCAGACAGAAACGGAAAAGCGTCTCCGTGGAGATCTGAGCCTCGGAAGTGCAAGCATGAGAGAGAGGGAGCTGGGAACCCTGACGACCAAAGAATCAGATTCCAGTTTCCATCCATCCAGAGCATGTGTAGCGGACAGGAATCCCCTGTGGCCTCATTTGACCCTCCCATTCCACACGCACACCCGGGAACAAGCTATTCATGGACAGCCGTCCCCGCATCACCGCCGCTAACCTCAGGGGGGCTGCCACTTCTGGGAGATTCCCGCAACGTTTACAGAACTTTTCCGTGAGGTAATGAATGCCATCTAAACGCTTCAGAGGAGGAGTGGTGGTGTCCAAGTGCTCATGTGTCGGTTTTCCACTGCCACCAGGAACCGAGCCGTAGCCATGTGACATGAACCCGCTAGTAAAAGCATCACCACCATCAGACTGACTGAAAGTACGGAGATGCCAGTGATCTGCGTTGATATCCATGGATTATCTGACGGAAAAAAATTAATATTCTGTATACTTTGGACATTGTGATGTTTTAATGCATCCTCGACAACTCAGAACATGAAAATTTCCAGTCTCCTACTTAAAAAAGTGCTATAGGACACCAAACATAACAGATTTGTAATGTAAATTTATAAAAGGGAATGCTAATTCAGCTAACGTCTGATGCTAACATAACAATGATTCTCATAGATGTGCTAGTGGAAATTAGCAGACCATAAAAACAAAAAAAAGAAAAAATCTGAATAGTAAATCATGATGTACGCTGTTATATATGTGTCTCTTCAGTTTTATGTCACGCTTGCTCTCTCCAAACCTGGTAACACCTTTATCAAATCGACTCTTCTGCAGAGGAAAACCGAAACCAACCGGAACCGTGCTGGAACTAATGTCTCTTCGCAGTGAGGCTCGGGTACTGGTTGGTTCCTGTATGCCAGTGGAAAAACATCTATATTCAACTGATTCCAACCTAGCTGCTAATTACTTAATTGGACTAACTTGAATAATTCACATCAATAATCTGCCAGAATACAAGCTCTTCAGAAATCCCGGAAAATCTGCAAGGCTGTGACTCCCCATGAATCCAATGGCAGACGACAATGCTTTAACATGGCAGCCTCTTTAATAAACAAATGATGTTAAGGTAGAGTTCATGTAAAAGAACTATATAAATAAAATGTATTATTATTAAGGTTTCGTCGTTCAGTGTCTAGCCAAGGCTGCATCACCCAGGCCAAACAGACCCTGCACATGTACATGGCTGGAAAAACACTTCGTGTGCATATATATGTGTAGCGCTACAGGGGGAAGACACAGCCAACAGTGACAGGAAGTCAAATGGGACAGGAAGTCAAAAGTGACAGGAAGTCAAATGGGACAGGAAGTCAAATGGGACAGGAAGTCCCTCCCATTCTTCCAATTCTGAAGGTGTTTTCAAGCAGCGTAAACATCCTTATTGTCAATTATATAATGCTAAATACAAACTACAAGCTCCTCAACAGAGATCTCTTGTGAAAGACACAAGAGTTGGATTAAACGCTTGTTGCCAGTGAAAGGAGCCTTGCGTGCCTGAAGCCTGCCAACACGCTTAGCACTAATGCCAGCGGTCATGGGTGTGCTCCAGTTGGGGCCGCCTTGACAGGTGTGCAACACAGAACAGGTTAGTGCTCACATTGCAGTCATTATCCACGGGACATCAATCCTCAGCAGGGTGGCCCAACTGGGCCCGGCGCTGCCCCAGGGCACAGGAGCAGAACTCTGAGCAGTTCTGTAGCTGCAGAAGCATCTGTACATAAGAAGCCTGGGCTAACGCTATTGAGCAGAACAGTCAGTGTTTGTCTGTGAAGCAGAGTGCTAAGCTAACTCTATTGAGCAGAGCAGACACAGTTTGCCCATGAAGCAGAGCGCTAAGCTAACACTGTCAATACAAACCAAGTATGCCTGTGAAGCAGAGCGCTAAGCTATTGAGCAGTACAGACACAGTATGCCTGTGAAGCAGAGCACTAAGCAACATTGTCAAGCAATAAAAACCAAGTATGCCTGTGAAGCAGAGCGCTAAGCTAATGCTATTGAGTAGAACAGACATACTGTGCTTGTGAAGCAGAGAGCCAAATTAATGCTATCAAGCTGTACGGATAGTGTATCTGTGAAGCAGAGTGCTAAGCTAACGCTGTCAAGCAGTACAGACTGGATGATGCAGGTCAGAACCCCGAGTATAACACCCTCCATGACTGCCTTTGTTTACTGCCTTTAAATTAATTTTGGCAAGTTTATCAAAATCGATAATACTCTGAGCTCTACCACAAAAGACAGAAAAAATCCATGTTAGTGAGAAGATACCATAAATACGTGAATAATTAAAGAATAGATGCAAAGCTGACATTTTGTATGAAATAACATTTTTATCAGCTAGATACAACGGTGAAATTTCATTGAGCTATTTTTCATTTGTATGATATTTTAAGACCAACCAATGATTTGCAGTGGGGGTTTTCTGAGGGGGGTGGGGGTATATTTTCTGCTTTTTGTGGAGTGTGACAAGTGAGGAGAATCCTGGCCAGCATTATTAATGCGGGAGAGAGAGGCACGAGCGCGCCAAAGTGAGAGCTGCAGGGCTGCGATGCACAGGTCCCCCCCACTGCACCGAGACCCACCAAGCTGCTGCCCTCGGCTGACTGGGCTTCCGGGAGCCATTAGAAGGGGCCTGAGGCTCCATTAGGCGCAGTTCAGCCGCGGGGGCATCTTAGCATGCATTAGCTCGTCGCAGTTTCCGTCGCAGTTATAATGCACTTTTCCCGCTCATTAAGCTCTTATCGGTTAAAGCGGCTGCTCTCATGCCTAAATTAACAAGCAAAAAAAAAACATTCTTAGATAATCTGACCGGTTTCTACACCATCAGGGCTTAACCCAGGCAATAAAGACATAAACAGCAGCGATGGGTTTTATTTAATTACCCCTCATGCACTTGCATTTTACTAGCTAGTTTACTCAGATCACAGTTAGCTCATCTAGCTGAAAAAAACCACCACAGCTCACTAGACCTGGTAAAGACAGTCATTTGCAGTGAGTGACGTGGTTTCCATTGTGGGGGGGGGGGCACCACGGGGAAGAGGGCAACCAGAAAAGCCAGCCTGAAGCCTCTTTAACAGCAGACAGTCAGAGGGTGTCCATAGAAATGCAGAGCTCCAGATCCGTGCTTCAGAGCCTTTTGCGGTACCTGAACGGAAGCTACTGCCATCCTCGCTGTCACCCATGCTCTGGGCGTCTCTGACACCCGTCACCTGCTCGTTTTTAGCAAGTGTCAGTTCTGCGCGAGACGTCACGTGAGAAAATCATGCCACGGCTTTTCTGCAGCTGTCAACGCTGCAGCTCATGCTGAAACAACTCCAGAGACCCCAGCAGGGGACACGCCAGACAGGGTTAAGCTCTGATCAAACAAACATGGGGGGGATGGGTGAAGGCTGCCCCCACTTACCGTATAGGAAGCTCAGGCGGGGGGTGACGTCGTCTTCTGTCGCCACACAGACCAGGGCGACCGCCAAAAACACAGCGACCAGCAGGGGGAGCTCACCCATGCTCACTGTCCACTAGTGGCCATGTGTAAGACGTGGGTCCTTAAAGGAAGTCTTTGGGTGTCTCTGATGTGCCTGCGGTTGTCCCCCTTCCTCCTCTTCCTCTGAGTGGGCAGCTACCTGGGCATTGGAGCCCTGGGTATTGCCAGGATGGAGGAAAAGGCCCAGCAGATCTGTGCTTCTCAGGCTCTCACGGCGAGATGCCTCCTGGGATAGTCAGTCTCTGTTCACACACGACCTTCAGTGCTCCTCTGAATCTGCAGGGGGACAGGACAGGGATTACAGAACAGGGCTACTTACAAGCAGACGCAGCATAGCATCCGGCCGCTCTGGGCGGTTTGAAGCTTATAAAGGTCAACCAACACTTTAGCTGTTGTGCCCTGGGCTTTTCTCACCAGCGTACCTGTGCTTTAGCTGCACACGTCTTTGCTACAAACACCCAACTTTGTCCAGCTCAGCCAAGGGAATAAATATTCATCTCCAGAGCCAACTGACCAGAGGGGAGAGACCTCTGAAGAAGGGCACCTAATTGCATCTGACAGCTGGGAAGGACGACTCCCAGCCCAAACATGGGATTCTGTTGCAGTGGTTATGAATCTGTCCTAAGTTACACTTTCACCACTGAGAGATACTTTACTCAGAATGCAACAGAATCTGCTCAATACTATGCTGTAAACAGGAAATGGCGGTAAACTTTGATAAAAAAAAAAAAATGAAATAAATGAAACATAGTTTAAATGCCCACAAGGCTGGACTGAATAAGTGGCTGTAGAATTTAAACGCAACCCGAGACTGACAATGTGCTTTTGTCTCAGTCTATAACCATGACCCTGGTGAATCAATCCTCAAGCAGAGATGTCTGAGGGAAGCGATGGACCAGCATCGTCTGAAAAAAAAGATGACAGTGGGGTGGAAAGGGGAGAGGGAGGGGCTCTCAGATTCTGTCTTTTGTCAAACTGTCGTCTGAGGTTAATGCAGGCGAGTCGTTTAGTCTTAGGTTGTGGTTTTCGTTCTGAGATAACTAAACAAACAGAAGAACAACAGCACGGGTTTATCACACATTGGTGGGGCCAGATTTCAGGTAGGGTGGTGATAGCCAGCCAAAAGTTGTTTGCTCATCAGGTGTGTGACCGTGTGTGACTATTTTTTATACATTGTTAGGGTGTGTGCATGTATACGGTCTCCTAAAGTATCGCCACAGGCACAGCAAACGCTTTTCAGACTCCCCCGCTTAAATAAAACGTCAGCAGAATCTGTCCACTGGAGGCCGTCTCAGTGATCAGAGCTCGGCGTGGACACGGTTTTTATATTCGCAGTGAAGCACTACGCAGCGAAACAGGCTGGATAAGACTCCAGTGACCAGAGGAAGAGCTCTGTAACTAAACACAAGACTTCATCAGCAGCAATATCCAAGTACAGCAGATTTCAATGCTTTTCTACCGAATACAATCCAAGCTGGAATATATGTGTGTGTGTGTCTGTGTGTGGGGGGGGAGGGGGTTATGTATCTATTGTGGGGATCAAACGTCTCTCCAATGTAATAAAAACCTGTTATTCTGACATTGTGGGGACCATTTAGTCGGGAAATTCAATTTTACAAGAATCCTGCTATAAAAAAACATTTAAAAATTTTTTTTTTAAAACTTGTATTTTTGTTTCGTTACTTCTGGTTATAATTAGGGCTGGGTAGGGGGGTAAGGTTGTCATTGCTGGGATTAGGGTTTTGCCCATAGAAATTAAAGTCTTCCACACGAAGATATGAATACAGGTCTGTGTGTGTGTGTGTGTGTGTGTGTGTGTTTTCAAAGGAGGTTGGGTAAATCTAAAACCTGATCAGTATTTACCTTGGGTGTCCACAACGTGAGTGCTACACATATTCTATTATTAGTAAGCCAAGACTCATGCAAACAAAATAAAACACTCAAACCAAAGAAATATTCGTATTTTAACAAACTTCACGAAAAGTTTCTATAGTGCTTATAAGGATTACCATCAAGTCTGATAAGCCGGATTTGGGCCGGCCTTATCTTCACGGTCATAAAGCCTGATGACTCGCAGACTCTGATTCATCCACTGACACAGTCGTACCTTGACAAATTGTAATGAGTCGCCTGTCGGGGCGGGGCTTTCTGTAACATGATAGATTCCCTAATTTAATGTGTCTTTACAGCATGGAAAAGTGGGTACAATTACTGTACCGTTAGTCATATAGGAGCGAGTACAAGGGGATCGGTTTCCTAATGTGGTTTTCAAGCCGACATCAAAGGACAACCTTGGCTTTTACTGGGCCTTTTCACCTGGCTGTCAGAGCCCAGCCGCTCCATCATCCCCAAGTCCGCGAGGACATAAAGCATAACATAATCCCGCTGCCCCATCATCCTCCAGCAAGACGCAGAAATCGGGTCGCCGGTGAGGAGGGAGAGGTGACCTCAGCTCAGCTGCATTGTTCAGCAAAAAGCTCCTGCAGGAGGTGCTGAAATATAGTCGGGGTTGTGATATTTAAAAGAGAGAGAGAAAAAGCAGCAGCCACTATAGGTCTTCTGGGCTGGACCGTCTCCAGTGCAAACATAAAGTGCATCTGAAGTGAGCGTCACACTGCAGGCAAGGCAGTGAGAGCATCAGAGGCCCCGCCGAAGGCCGTAAAGAAAAGCTTCAACGGGATCAAAAGAAACACCACTGTCCTGCAGACACGCAGGTCGGGGGGGGCGGGGGGGGTGACACTGCCAACACTGCCATATCCCACCTCCTCAGAATTTATCCGTTTCTGTGAAATGCGGCACAAACAAACAAAACAGTAACACCAAAACAATCTTCGCCCCATAAATTCCCAGAAAAGTTATAAAAATAACATTCTGAATTCTAAATGTTGCCGGAATTCTGGTGATTAATGGCACGGACCATGACAGGTGTAGGTGTCCTGATTTGATGCAGTAAAAATATCCAGCTGTTGAACGGGGCAAGCTGAGAACTGCAAACTAGGTAGGTCACTCTGCGTGAAACTGTCTACTAAACAATTAAAATAAATAACTGAATACATGAAAAGAATGCAGGGAAGTAATGGATCTAACAGGCAGCCAGTAAAATACGGAACATAAAGCAATTTAAAGCATGAAATTCAGTTCTAGGTACCCGGTGTCTGCTCCCTTAAAGGTACAGCATCCATTTAGATCACACGAGGTCATCCGGAGGACATAGAGGTAAACTGCCCATCAGCAGGCGGCACAGCGGCTGTTTCAGTTCCAGGATGACCTCATGTTTAAGGGCCATCTCTAGTACAGAAGTATTCAGCTACGTTTCACGTGCTGTTAGTTTTGCAGATATAAAATACAGTGCAATAAAGTGCAATACTAAACAGCTGCACACAGAAATTAATTATGCAAAGTCTAACAAGGCGACAGCTGCTTTTTTTATTGCTCCATTCAGTCACTGAAGCCGGACACTGGGCCGCGTAAAGTGCAATGCTATCACACAGTAAAATACCAGGAAATAATGTGCAGGTCGAGAGAGCTTCCAAGAAAAGCTTCCACTTTCCTCCCGCCTCACTGAGCACAAACTGCAGACTCAGAATGCCTAGGCGATCGCCCACTCACACACATCTAATAAGTCTCCTGATTTAAATATCTTATGGTATTATATAACCTGGAAGGTCTGATTTAACATCCATATGCTTCGTACGAATTTACATACACAGCTGGGAGATCCCACTGGAAAACAGCACTGGAAAATACAATCACAGACACTGGGTTCAGCAAATATATAGCTGGACTGCCTCTGAGCTGCAGTGCACTCTCAGAATTATGTGGAAACTGGGAAGCTGAGAAGTGCAACTAACAATATAAGTTCATATTCCCCGTCGAAAGTGCTAACAGTCTGAGCAGTTTCCTGTCCGGCAACGGAAGCGAGTGGCCCTCTGCGGGCTGGACTGGGCACCCCAGGGTCGCTCGGCACCACGGTCCCACCCTCTGAACGCTTTCCCCCCAACCCTCAGGTCAGATTGTTTAGCAGAACCTCCCAGAGAAGCCTGAGATCCAGGAAGTTGCTTCATTGACATCAGTTCTCAGTGCCGTCACCAAGCAGTGCAGTTTCACCGAGCCTGTGAATGCCACGGTTCTCCTACTCAGTGGGAACTTCATGTGCGTGATGCAAACCACTCTCCCTCTGCCCCGAGCACATTTCTGCTCCTCAAAGAAACGCCCGTCCAGTCCCAGCGGCTTGTGGACCTGCGTCACAGATTCATTCCTCACTCCCACAGCTCTCACTTGCACAAACTGCTTATGTTTTTTTTTTTTTTTATAAAACTGGAACGTTGTACCTCCATTTCTTGGGGACTCAGGAACTGGACGTCCCATTTTGAGAAGCCTACCCTCCAATCTTCCCTCTGAAAGTTTCAGACTGTAGTAATAAGCTTCAAATGTTGTTTATAGATTAAGTTAGCAGATCCTTTTATGGATGACAATGAGAAACACCAGAGGTTTTCTGGACCACTGAGGTCATTCTTGCTGTGGATTCATACATCTTCTTGCCTCTATTTATCCAGAACAAGGTCATGGGAGGCCTGGAGACCCCCCCAGGGGAGCACAGGGCGCGCACACATACGCACGCACGCACACACAGTAGGATTCAAACCACAGATCTTGGAGGTGCAAGGCAACAATGCTACCCAATGAGCCACCATACCACCGCCATAAATATTTTGAAACATTTTAAGGATAAATATTTGAGTTATTTGGACTAACTCTTTTGTTTCTCTCCAATACTGGAAAATGTCCATCATTTACATTTAACCCACAATGTTTACAGTTATTGTCTTCGCACCTACATCTCCAGGACTCTCATGCCTTCCATTTTAGCCATCAGGAGGTCTTTGCACAGATGTTGCTCAGTGACACTCAACTGAATGCCCAAGTCCCAAGGAAGGATCTATTCACAAGGTCACACTATAATTGGTCTTCAAGCTGCTACTGCTGCTGCATATGTCCAGGTAAGTAGTTATATGTTTATGTTTGGACACATTTGGATGGATATTGAGCTCATGATTGACAAGACTGAGTTACTGGATGGGCATAAAAGCACAAAAAAAAAGAATAAAAATTAAGATATCACTTTCCTGATAAGGAACTGAAAAGAAAGACGACTGACTTGGTAAAAGATCTGATGAAAGCTTTATGCATCATATCTCATTTATATGCGGCAAGCGAAAGGTGAGACAGAAAGTAGGAGAAACACGGTTATTCCTAATGGGATTCGCTTCGTTATGTCATCAAGTGCCAGGAGGTGTGCTTGCGTATTTAGATGATGACTCACGACTCCGAGGGGAAGCCGTCTGTGAAGATGAAGCAGCAGAAGAAGTGTTATGGTCATGGAGGCCCCTCAAGGACATTGGTGGGCGGCTAAGAAGGATCGGCTGACTTTTCAGTTTTATTCCACAGGTCTCATGAAGAGCTACAGTCTAAAACAACTAACAGGCAATGATGGCAACTGTTTGTATGCATGCATTGTTAGATGTTCCTTATACTTTGGTTTTTCTTCCAGGTGATGATGGAGAATGTCATAAAAATCTGTTTTGTGGTGATTATGGCATAGACCCAACTAGAGTTTCTGTCAGAGGCATCAATGGTTACCTGGAAACGTCACATGGACAGAGAAGAAGAATCGCTTAACTCTAATAAAGAACCCTTTTGGTTAGAGTCTAATACCCAGCACAGTAAATTGAACAGCTATAACGTTATGCAGGCACGGGCGATCTGAGTTGGAGGCCCTCTTGGTACGTTTGGCCACCGACTCGGCAAAATGGAGGGACCCTCATTAGTCCAGGCCATCAGGAATTTTCACATGTTGTTGATGCTACATGCAGTACGTTCACACACACTGGTATCAGGACCACAGAGGACCATCTATTAACCACTCTGATTTTCCCATTGAAGCCATACTTATGCTTCTGATTTTTGACAGATGAATAGCATCTCCTAACACTAAGCAGATTTATGGGAAAATATGAACCAGGCTAGAAAAATCAACTATAAATAAAACTGTTCATTTTTTTAAGTGACCCAAAGAAGTACTGGGATATATTTTCTGTCAAGACATTTCAAAGATTAATTTGAAAAGGGGCATCAATATGCACATCCAACTTAAGCGCCCCCCCCCCCCCCCCCGCGGGGGGGGGGGGTCGACAGATTAGCAACCGGGGCAAC
>JAODJX010000020.1:9544943-9557550 GCA_026776945.1 Isichthys henryi
GTTGATAAGCGTTGCAAATTGTTTTGGGCTAGGGGCCCCACGGGCCCCCTGCACCCCAAGGGCCCCTGGGCAGCGGCTCCGCTGGCCCAGTCCGTAATCCGTCCCTGGTACAGGGTTACTGCAATAAACCCTAAAGAGAGTCAGTGCATGTCAGGAAGAGTTTGTACGGCGTTATGCAATGATTGTGAGAGTTTTTGGGATTCTTCAGTCCACTACAAGATAAATAGTCCACAGCTGAAGGGAAATTAAAACCATGTCCGCTCCACCTAGATGTGAATATCTTTTGTAATGATCGAAGAGAGTGAGAATGGGAGAAGTTATACAGGACGTCCAAAAGAACAGAAAAACAGAAGAATGTTCCCCGGAGTCTAAAATCGATCTAGCCACACCCAAAGACTCAATGTTTGGCAAAACATTCGTATCCCTAACGTCCAATGGGAGTTGTACGTTGGGAGTGTCACAGTTCGTTGCTCATGGACCAGAATGACATCATTGAGAAAACTGTGGATTACACATTCTGGAGACAAACATCAAGCAATGTGTCTGTGAGTTAAAGTTGTTGGAAAAAACGGGGACTGTAGCATTTACCAATTAAACATCAAGAAAGACGAACTGTCAGTGTTGGGACGACGTCAACCTGATAGAGATCTGCTCATCCAAGACAGCCCACAAACCTGGAATAACTGAGTTAGTCACAGGCAAAAGAGAAGAAGCAATAATACTCAAATAAGATGCATGAAACTGACTCTTAATAATCAGGGAAGGTGTTTGGTTATAGAAATGCAAGAAAATGTGAGCAACACTCCTTAAATTGAAATGCTCGCATCACATGATTAATTTGAGTTTCTATTATTTGGACATAGCAATGTGATTAAATTTGTATGTCTACATATGTTATTTGTGGAAGTAATTTCACATCAAATACACATCAAATATTTGGATTGATTGTCATGTGATTTTTCCCATATTCAACCGCACTCTTTAACTGAAAGGGCTTCAAAATTCAAAGACAGAGAGTACTGGTGAGTTCATAATTTCCCTGAACCCTCACAGATGTCAGATATCTCCTTCAAGTCACTCTGTAGCTCTAAATGCAAACCTGTTATAGAACATAAATTTCCAGTTTAAGCTTTTAAATGCTTTTCCACATCTATTTTTAAATGACAGACTGAGTTCTGGGAATCTTTCAGCTGCTAATCTGTGATGATTAGGGGTTATTATTCAGAAACTCATCTTATTTGCAGCCATCACTGCAAAAAAAGATCATAACATGTCACATGTGTGTGTGGGGTGAGGGTTAGGGGATTTCTGCGGGTTTAGGGTACAAAGAAATTAGAGATTATGAAATATATTAAATTAAACTGTAATACCACCAAATCAACTATAAAAAGGCAGGCAGGCAGGCAGGCAGGCAGATAGAAACAGTGACATTGTATATTTTGTGCTGTGACTTAATTGTACATTTTTGACATTTTAAATCTTCATCAAGACCAACATATGCTGTTTATTTTTAGAAGTATTAAAAGGCATTAAAATCCACCAAGCATGACAAGTACCTCCCAGAAATGGCTGGGATTAGAGACGTGGTATTTCTTCATTAATAGGGGATTATTATTCAGATTTGTGATGTGATCTCGTTAGCAGCGCTGTAATCCAGAGCTGAATTTATGGCCCCACGTAATGACCTCCGAGTCTGAAAACTGGAGATGATGCTTCAATACATTCTGCAATCTGTGATTTCTGGAATTAAATCATGCAGAAGGAGACACAGAGTGAGAGATGGGGGTGTTTTATTGGGGGGGGCTGATGAGTTAAAAATAAAATGACAGGCGGAATGCTCTGATGGCTTATTAAAGCTGAAATGCAGAGTACGCCCCCAGAGGCCCACAGGGGGTGGGCTTCTCGGTCCCTGCTCGGCTGAGTCATGCCTTTCGCCGTGCTCCTGTGAGTTCCTCATATCAGCGTGCTTGCTGGTGGTACCTCACAGCGTGGTCCCGCACAGGGCAGAGTGCAGATCTCCAGTACGCTCATTAGCAGGCCCTGCCGTCTGCACCTCACAGCATGTCCGGCACCCTTGGGAGGGCGAGTGGCTCATCTGAGCCGGGGAACAGGACACAGCTGCCTTGATGTCTGCCTGTGACTTTTGCCAAACCCCAGCCTGTGGTGTCTAAGACCTTTTAAACTTCCTAGAATGTCACATGACCCATGTCACAGGTGCACCAAGTCACATGAACAGGTGTCTTTCCTTCCCACTGTAGATACTTGCATTTCAGTTTCAGCAAAGGTGAAGGCAAGCTATTGTTAATCAATATGTGTACTTAACCATTCTTGTGTTCTCACGTACCTGTTTGACATCATCTTCCATTACCGAAGTACAGATTCAATACTCAAGAACAGAAGTACAGAGGACCGTAAAAATCCCCGGATGTCGTTCTTACCCCGCCCCAGATATCAAGGATGTAATTGTATTCTCGTCAAACAAGATCAATCTCATTATTCATTGTGCCTCAAGTTCGCTATTTGGGTGGCAAGTTATCAAGAACGCCCTTGCCAAGTACAGAAGTACAATCTTTGCGTTCTTAGCATTGAGAAACATGCTTAGATCCAAGCCCAAATGCTGTTTTCAATCAGCACCTAAAACTCTTTTTTTTCCATCTGCATGTTACCTGTAACCATCAGCTGGCTGCATTTAATCAGCTTCTATTGTGAAAACTAGTGGGGAGCAAAGCTACCTCAATAGACCACTTAACAAAACATTCCTATCTTAGCAGATTACAAGCAAACAGACTACTGGAGCGCTGCAAATAACAATCAAGCCATTTCCACAGAAAAACAAAACAAAAACATTTCCTGGTTTCGAGCCACGTAGAGACTGGTAATGCATTAAAACTTGACTATTACTGGAAATGGCTCCTGCGACTGCAACACACAATACTTGAGATGATGGCTGACTTTATTTAGTAGCTGTTAAAATATCTAGCGGCAGTTACAGAATTCAAAATGGCCTCACGCTAAGGAAATGAAAAATGAAATGCAAATAAATTATGCAAAGGTGTCAGTAGTTGGGAAAGTTAATTGTGGCAGTCTGCTTATAGTTGATAAATTGCTGTTAAATAGCACCTTCAGTAGGCCCAGCTGCACTCCGCACCCTTCTGATAATGCTGGGCTGCTTTAATCGAATCAAGAATGATGCCAGAACAAAGGAGAGTGAAGATATTAAAGGTTCCTGTTTACCACAGGCCACAGTGTGTTAAAATGGTATTCAGCAGCCGCACCAAAGTGTGCGTCAAACAGCTGTAGGTGTCTGGATTATGGGATTCTGTGGTGTCAACAGCAGCACCAAGCTGACCCCAAAGCAGCAGGACTCCAGGCCATGAGAAGCTGGAAAGCTTTTCGTAGGGAACGAAACACTAAGGCTCCAATTTGGCTCCAGCTCTCAGCTTTTGTTGTCTGACGTGGCTGTAGGTCACAGGTGCTCACCTATCAAAACGTCCTTCGCGTCTCACCCAGTCACCAGAGGACGCAAACAAAGCTAAGGGTTCTACTTACCATAAACAGGAGAAACATTTCACTCTGTCTGCCTAATCTCCAAATATAGCCAGCAGAGACCCCGTCGTCTCATCTGTCACAGAGCCATCTTATTCTGTGGGGGCTTCTGATTCTTTTAAACAGAAAACATCTTGAACAACGATGAACATTGCTGAATGCTGTCAGTCATTCAGTGTGCTTTTAGCTTACCCAAAGTCACCCGTCCACCCTGGATGTTCACCCAGATTTCATCCTTAGCTTCTTCCTACAGTCAATGGTCCTAGACGTAGATTTTCTTGTCAATGGCTAAGCTACAGGAGCACATTGCCAGTCACAAAAGGATCCAGTATGTAGACACAGGCAGACTGGAAGGAGGCAAAGTCTGCTAATCCAACAGGCGCTAATCGTTGGCTAATGAAACGCCCTTTGGAGCGACGTTCAAAATCTAATATCCCTGAGACGCTCAGTGACAAACTTACAGGTAACCTGGAATCTCTTGTCAAAAACTGAAAATTGGAGTTACTGGGCAATGTACAGCTAAAACTGGTAGTATTATCAACCCATTTCCATAGAGCTTACCTGTGCAGTTAATAACATAGTTTGATTGTCCTGAGTAACATATAATTCTCCCAAATCTCCCAGGGTAATCGTGTCCCTCCAGCAATCCTACATGGGGCTGAACTGATGCCTATCATGGCACATTCACTCATAATAATAATAATAATAATACAGAACCACCAAATACCCTGCGCAGGCCCTTTGTCTTAGCTGGGTGGGAAGGGCACCACAGAGGCCCCACTTACACAGAGCCTGAGCTCCATACACAAACCTGCAGCACCTGGACATGTGAGGTCACAGCATGTCCCAGCTACCATCTTTGCAGGACCATCTCAGTGATTCTCTAATTGATCATCTTGAGGTGAAAATTTCTTCAAGATCTGATCAGTTGTACAGAACAGTCTGTAATTTAACAGTAAATTAAACCATCAAGTCTGTGTCATATAATTACAATTCTCACAGACTGGAAGGAATCGAGTGACGCTGATGATATGTAAGACAGCTGGGAGGCGGATTGGCAGAGGAGGTTATGACCCCCCACTGCTCACTATGTTCAGCCCCCAGAGCAAATCTTTTTAAATACGCATAAAACAGGTATGGAATAGCATCCACAATATCAGACCATTGTGCTCTCTCTGCATGATGGATCAGTGATCAATGTGCTCTCTCTGCATGGTGGATCAGTGATCAATGTGCTCTCTCTGCATGGTGGATCAGTGATCAGTGTGCTCTCTCTGCATGGTTGATCAGTGATCAATGTGCTCTCTCTGCATGGTGGATCAGTGATCAATGTGCTTTCTCTGCATGGTGGATCAATGATCAATGTGCTCTCTCTGCATGGTGGATCAGTGATCAATGTGTTCTCTCTGAAGAGTGGATCAGTGATCAATGCTGCATGGTGGGTCAGTGATCAATGTGCTCTCTCTGCATGGTGGATCAATGATAAATATGCTTTCTCTGCATGGTGGATCAGTGATCAATGTGCTCTCTCTGCATGGTGGATCAGTGATCAATGTGCTCTCTTTGCATGCTGGATCAGTGATCAATGTGCTCTCTTTGCATGCTGGATCAATGATCAATGTGCTCTCTCTGCATGGTGGATCAGTGATCATCACCCTCTCTGAAGACTGCATCAGTAATCAATAAAATCTTTCTGCGGGGTAGATCAGTTTGCTCTCTCTGCAGGGTGACTAATATGTATTTTACAGAATGGATCAATGTTCTTTTATACACTGCACGAAGGTTAAAAATAAAGTTTTCTAGTGTCTTCAGAAAGACCTAAGACCATGAGACACCTGGCTTCACTGCCTTTGGCACCAGGAGCGCCATGCAGGTTTCATGCTGCTGCAATTATCTGAGACTGCAAGCAGGGCAAGAGGTGGCATGGACAACTGGACACCATCTGGTAACCGGAAGGTGCGGAGGGCTGGGTACTTAACATGACTCACCTCAGTAAGAGCCGCAAATTAGAGTTCTGGCTAAGTAACAGAATAATGAAATGTATCATAACTCAAATTCACAGGATGAGAGGCAGCCTAGAACCCTAAGATACTTTAACACCTTCCTACCTGCAGTGATCATTCTCTACCCCTGGTGCTGTTACCCGGCACCTGTCTTCAGTCATGGGTTCTGTTAAGAGCCAGCTGAATTCTCAGCCCGTCAGGATCATTCTGTTACAGTGCTACTCAGGTCACTAACTGTTTTCTCAGAGCTCGTGGCAGATGACAGCAGCTCCACATCTCAGCCATGGATAACTCTCATCCTGACATCCCCTAATGATAATGTTTTCCAACCAATCACATTATATTATCTTCCAGGACAGAGCTGGAATAATACCAAATATGAGAGAATCAATGGGAGGCCTTGTGCAGACAGTAGAGTTAGGGTTACGGTTAAAGGTCTGAAGTCATGTGCATAGGTACATTTACCCATAATACCCCAGGGGAAGACTTACTGCAGCTGACCCATGACTGATGACACCGTGGTTTAAATCAATACCAGCAGTCAGCATTCAATTTTCTATACGGCACCCTCTACTCTCAGCCTCCACCAGCATTCAAATGAGTGTTGGTTTCAGCATCATCTTCTCAGCTTCTTTGTTAGAGACTGACTCTACCAACTGACCGCTTGCTTGGTGTAACCATGCAATAAGAGAAAGGACAAACTAGTCGCGGAAGCTGATTTCATGTAATGTGATGAATGCCTCAGGATCACTGCGAAACATCTGTGATGTGCCTCAGTGGAGTCCTTGATGTCCTGCATAAGCTGCCCCCCCCCCACTTCCTGTCAAAGAATCAATCCTCCCCCCCACCACTTCTTCCCCCTGTCCGAAGTCCGAAGAGGATATTATTGTGTCATAAAACCCTGTCAGAAGTAGAGGGAGCATCTGCAATGACAAAAGTGACATGACCGCAGGAGTCCCCTGGGAGGGGGGGGGTGTCATAAGACAATATGTGGCTCTGAAAGACCCGTTTACTACACACCAACAAAACTGTGAAGCACAGCTATTGGTTCGGGGGTTCAAGTCCCCCACCCCCCAGCTTTGTGTGTGTCCGGTTGGCTTGTTTCCCTTTGTTTGCGTGAGGCTTTCCCTTGATTCTCAAGTTTCCTCCATCAGCCCAAAGACATGAGATTAGGTACATTGATGTCTTTGAATTGCCATTTGTGTGACTGTGAGAGAGTGTGTGAGAACAGCCTACTGCCTTCCTGGTATCAGTTCCAAGCTTGCTATAACTTTGGGTTAGGCAAGCCATTCCAGCAGCCACACCACCTGCCGTTCAGGCTAGCTAATCCATCTGAAACCAAGCAGGTTTGAGCCTGGCCAGTACCTGGATGGAAGACCAGCAAGGAAAGCTGGGTTGCTGCTGGAAGAGGAGGGAAGCCCATCTTGTCATTTCTGTGGATCACAATGCAGTGATGGGAACACTGTTGTAAAAATGGTGCCTCCCTTCGGATGAGATGTATTACTCTCTGAGGTCATAAGAGATCTCTGGGCATCCTTTGAAAGGGTAGAGCTGGTACCGATGTCCTGACTAAAATTGCCCACTGTGGCCCTTTCAAATCTGGCATTCTAATCATCTCTATATCTAACTGGGGAATTTGTAAAGCGTTCCATAAATTTTATGGCAGTGGTGACCTTGTGATTGAAAGATTGCTGCTTTGAATCCCTGACCAGCAAAGCACTGCTCCCCAGGTGCTGAATTAGCTGCCTCCTGCTATGTCATGATGTCACATATGAGTTAAATGCAGAGGACACATTTTGTTGCTGTTACACTATGCACTGTGTCCTGTGGTGTGTCAACAATGACAATCATTTTCACTTTCGTCATTCTCTCTTGCTCCGAAACCACCTTAGCTACCACGTGGTGAGTGTACTGGTGCAGAATGGCTGCCGTCATCATCATCCAGGGGGGTGCTAAACAGTACTGGTGGTCGTGGCGACTCCCCATTTGGTTCTGTAAAGAGCTTTGAGTGCATCAAAACTCTATATAAATGTAACATTCATTCACAAGTAGCTACGTAAATGCATACCAGAACAGGCGTCTTCGTTTAAGCAGAAGCATGCTGAAAGACCTGTAATCAACATGCTGCTGTCACTACAGGGACCTTATGAATGAACACAGTGCAAAAAAAGATTAAAACACATTCAATTAAAAACTAATTTGGCAACAATCATCTTAGCTCATTGATTTTGGTGCGCACTGGGTGAAGATTAAATTTTCTCAATTGATAACCTCATAACGATGGGAATAAGGGACAGGGTTATTCACTGTGACTTCTAGTTCTCTGCCTGTGATCAGGTTTCCGGTTTGAATGTCTATTCTGTATCAAACAGCATTTTAACCACTACACAGAATTACTGGACAACATAGTGGAGCTTTTGTGCTTACATATGTTTATCTTCAAGTCATTCTTTCCTGCAAAATTAGCTAATTAGCATCTGTCATACATGGGTTTACTGTTACACAAGCCAGATACAGATAAGCAGCTGTGTGGGGTAAATGGTTTGGTAGCCCAGCACTGGACTTTTGGGACTGATCAAATCAAAGGCTTAACCACATATCTAGCATAGTGTAGGCGCACAACCAACTCTTACTGGGCCTCTGTGTAAAATGACACTGGCATGGACAGACAAACAGCACGAAGTAAGGAGAGTTTCCCATACAGGCTGCCTTGACCTTAGGCCTGTGTTTCCAGGCATGTGCTTCAGATCAGCATAATTCCTAAAATGGATGAATCTATGACAGCAAAGAAGGCATATTAAGGGATTTATTACACAGCGTCAGACAGGTTGCCAATTGGCTCCATTTATCTCGTTTTCGTTTGAAATGGCTTGCTTAATTTGTTTGCAGTTTTACAGCAGTAGACTTATCGCGCAAAAGGGAGATTCCCTGTTTTCAGCGTGTTGTGAAAAACTCGGGATTTAGTCAGATGACTATGCCTCTGCACCAGTTTCTCCCACCTGATTTTGTTTTCTCCCAGTTATATACAGAACTTCACCCAGTTTAACCCTGACTGAGGTGAGGGGTGACAGTCTGATGCAGTCTTCGCTCCATTTTCTGGTTCCTGCCAAAATGGCATCTTTCCGCGTCTGGTCAGCAGCTGTTTTGTTTTCCCCATATTTGGGCGTGTTGTTGACATCCACCAGCCCGCTCCTCCAAAGGGGGGACGTCAATAACAAAGTCTGGGTTAGCTTTCCCAAATTCCCTGTTTTCACCACAGGTCTATGTTCCAGTTGATCAGCCTTTCCCCACCCCTGTTATTAACAAAGGAGAATAACTCTTCCAAACATGATTGCTGCAACCTTTTCAAACCCGCCAACACAAATTAATGTCACAACCTATGAGTGGAAGTCATGGCTCTATTGCATAGCTCATGACAACCAGTCAGAAAAAAACATGAGGCTAATCAGTCTTACTATGCTTGCCTTGGTTATTTATAATTTGTAAATATTTTAATACCAACTACTGAACACTATGAACACTATGAGTTGTTTTAACTTGGAAAAAGGTTATTTTGAATAACAGAAAAACTGATGTCAGTACAAGGAGTCTCAAAGATCACAAAGAGGTATTTAAGATACTTCTGTGGTGAGAAGACATATAGACTGCTATACCGACCTGAAAGCAGTAACTTTGATTTGTTAAAGTGTCAGTACATATTTCAGCCTATGCTTAAGTAAGTCCTAAAGCCTATTCCGTTTTTAATATTTTCCAGTAAGGGGCGGCATGGTGGTGCAGTGGTTAGCACTGTCGCCTCACACCTCGGGGACCCGGGTTCGAATCCGCGCCTGGGTCACATGTGTGTGGGTTTGCATGTCGTCGTGGGGTTTCCTCCAGGTACTCTGGTTTCCCCCCACAGTCAAAAAACATGCTGAGGCTAATTGGAGTTACTAAATTGCCGAGTGTATGGTGTGTGAGTGTGCCCAGCGATGGGCTGGCCCCCCATCCGGGGTTGTTCCCTGCCTCGTGCCCATTGCTTCTGGGATAGGTTCCCGACCCAGTACGGATAAGCAGTTTGGAAAATGGATGGATGGATATTTTCCAGTAAGTTACATGCATGTACATACATGTTTTTCCCAGCAGTACTTTGTATGTAGTATCTTGGGTTGGGTCATTTTATTTGTCAGTAAATTTCAGTGCAACACTAAGTTGGGTAATTCTTTCCCATAAATACACGTTCACGTTGTAAGACTGCAGTGCACGTGATTAATTGACGATCATTCGAACCAATCGTGATTAGTTTACTATGGCGACGGCACTTCGGTCAGAAGAATGATTGAGACGGTATCTCAGATTTCTGGTCCTCCAGTTGGACAGAGGTTTTGTATACTGTGTATATTGTTGATTTGCATAGAAAATTAACAGATATGTTTATTCATCTGTTCGCCCAGCGAACGAACTAATGTTTGTCTAATGCGATTTACACAGACACTATGCAGCTGCGGATTATGCCACAGTGAGCAGCATCGCTGCTAGGACTTTAAGCTTCTATTTTCATATCTTGGCTGGGTATTTTCAACCATTTACCGCCTACAGAAGCTAGCTGGCATCACAGAACTTATATAAACATGGATTTGGAGAGATGGCCTGCCCCGCTTTGCGAGAGTAGAGGGTGGTCAGTGAAAACTGCCATGTGTTGCTGATAAAAATAAAGACTCTAATCACTCACATTGGTTTTCTAATTTCTGATTTTAAAGTAATAAAATTGCATTGCATTGAAATGGATGGCATTCTACACCAATTCTGTTGTGTGTTGCAAGGGTTCCCCCTGGTGGCCTTCAAAGAGTTTTTCTCTGTGATTCGGACGCTACCGTTCGTCACTCTTGCTCCTACAGTGTTAATACATTTTACGCCATTTGCTTGGCAGTTTTTCAATTGTCATGTATCGCGAATTCACACCGGAAACACACTCACGGCATATTTAGTCCACTGTAGTGAGTTTGTTACAAATTAAAAAAGCTGGCAGACATATTGGCACAATGAACTTATGTAAGTCTGAATACACAATTAAACTCGTGTGTTCAGTAATATTTACATTGCCATCTCTATTCTACATTGACTTCAGATGATACATCCATGCTATTTCCAGTTTTATTAAATAAAATTCATTTCATAGGTTATGTATGATCATGCACATTTTTTATCCTAATATAAACACAAATAAAATAGTTAATGATTTAGTCAACGACCTGCACAACTAATACATTGTGATAGTAAATCAATTTTTAAAATCTTAGCCTTGGTTTATATTTAATTCTCCAATATTCCACTCAAATTTATTGACAAATCAAATGTGATTATGGCAAATCAGGGTCTGGGTGGTAGTGTACAGGTCTGTGGATTCAATACCTACCCCATTTCTACAGTCAGTTTACATATAACCTTGGCTAACAACTTTCTGACTCAAACCCTCCCAACTTTGTGTTACCAAATAATTCATGTGTTAAGGCAATTAGAGTATCTACTTTATTTGCATAAGGGTTTTATTCAAAATAATAGTAAACAGGCGGACTTCAATTTTTGGTCACAAAAATGTCAGATATACAGTGGGTTAAAAGTTTACATGCGCTTTGTTAGTATTTAGTATAGTTTAGTGTAATTTGTAATTTGTGCTTTGTGAGATTTGAGTAAGTGCTTGGGTAATAGCCACTCCAATACTTTCATGTTGTCTGTAAACCAGTTTGTTACAACTTTGAAGGTATGCTTGGTATCATCGTCCTGTTGGAAGATCCAGTTGTCTGTATTGGTCCTTACATTGTCCCATCTGTTCCATCATTTCCCTATTTGTCCAGCAGGTGTCGCTAGTCATCCCATTCTGCTCCCTGTGTTCCCCTATGTGTACTCCAGTTACATTCCTCAATTTTTTTTGTTGTTTCCGGGATAACTGTATGTCTGAATGGGCTCAGCATGCAGCTAAGAATCATGCATCTCATACCACCATGAGTATGAGGCTGGCCAGGAGCCTCACGTACTTAGGACATTTTGGGTTGCTTATGCCTCAGGACTGTCTGTGTAAACCTTGTGTGTATATTTTGTTTCTTACATTTCTGCGCTTTGGTTAGGTCAGTACCCTGTCTGTACTTTAGTTGAGTATTTAATCCTGTGTCTAGTTTATATCCACATCCCGTGTTCCCTGGTTCTCCAAGTGTTGTAGCCTTTAGTTCTTGATTAAGTGTAAATAATCCACTCCTGTCCCGTGTTTACTTGTTCATGTAAATCCCTGCCTGTTGTCTATCCCCTTGCTGGCTGTTTTATGTGGATGGGTTACAAGTGTTTCCTGAATGCAAAAAATGGGTATATTATAATGGACGATGTGTGACATTAAGTCTAAGTTTAAGATTGGCTAAAACATTTTTACTTTTAAACATTATCTAATATATATTTCAAAAAGATTTTTAAGTTTACCTTGCGCCGCTTTTGCATGAGTGCTGCATGCGTACTCTGAGACAATCGTAACCATTTTCATTCTTACTGGTTTTTTTACTTGATAAATACCCTCATATTTTTTACAACAAAATCACATCGCTAGTACAACACGCTACACGGGTGTGTCCTAATATATTAAACGAAATACTTTTTAAATTTCTTGTCAAGCTGTCCTGATTTTTTGTATCTGTTCTTCCAACCAGATCGCAATATTTTTTTTTTACTTTGTTTATTAATGTTTTCTAACTTTTTTCAAGATTGCAGTTGTATTTTGTTTGAAGCAGGTTGTTTGCCTAACCGAACAAGTGTTTCAAGCCTCACCCCAAAGTGCTGAAGTACCAAAGAACTACCCCAGCTGGTTTGGTACTTTTGGTACTGGAACTTGTGGTACTGGTACTCAACCGGACGTAAATGGAAAAGGGAAAGTGCCAAAAGTACTGTACCAAAAGTACCATACTTGGTACAGTGAAAAGCGCCCTTAGATGTTCCCTCTGAGGGGAGGCATGGTTTTGCAGTTGTGGTAGAAAAATTTTAAATATAACACTTAGAATAAAAGTCGGACCTCTCAGTTTGATGAGGTAAAGGAAATCTCT
>JAODJX010000020.1:9560848-9576079 GCA_026776945.1 Isichthys henryi
ACATCGACAGCTATAAAACCTCTGGGTTAAGTACATATACGCCCCCGCCCCCCCCCCCCCCGACACATGTGGACATGCTCAGGTAATTCCATCTATGACCAGCACCATCGCTGACCTTTTCAGGCTGCTACAGGGTCCCTGTGCTAGGAGGTCAATCGCTAAAATTAGCATGTAAGATACACCTGAGCAGATGCTTCGCAAGAGTATGAAGAAAGTGGAAAATTCAAAATGTGATACCGGTAAGCAAAGATGAATTGCTAGGTTCTGCTTCTAGCAAACCGAGCAAGGTGGATGATGTTTAAGACACTGGCAACAGGCTGCCTGTTGCGTTTTCCTTGCAGACCACTTTGAGTGTCACTCTCTGCCTCTCCCTGTATGTCACCTTGTCAGCGATGATGACGTTGTTGCAGGCTGTTAGCGTGTGGCTAGGCTAAATAAGAAAGAGACTTGTCATGTTGGGCATCCTCCCGCAACCCCAAATTGGACATGGAGTGCTTACAGAAGCTGGTCTTATTCACAGTGGCTCGAATTGGAAGGCCATGGTTGACTGGGCCAATGAAAGAGACTGAGGGGGTGGCCTGGGCTGAAACACCGATAGCATTGCTGGTGGAGTAAGATGGACACCTTTGTCTGGACTTCTATTGCATCGTGCCAAAAATGTCAGGCGACTGACAAGATGAAAAGAGAAAAGCAGAACCTACTGCAGGACCATGTGAAAATCTTCTGAAACACCATCGGGAGAACTTGGCAGGGGCACCCAGAAAAGTCTCCCTGAATCAGCTCCTTGGGACCACTGCCAAGCAATTTCTACACTGGCTGACAATTAAAAGATGCAGGATGTGGCATTATGGCGCTGCCCCGTCCCACAGTCAGAGCCACCAATGGAGGACCGTGGCAAGGCTAGAATAAAAGAACGGCACGGTTCCCCATCAGCAGCCAGAGCTGGCTTTGAAGAGCAGGTGGACATTAAGCATTTATGGGTGTCTCTGTATATGACGAAGCCGGAAGATCAGCGCAGTGCTATCATCACATTCTGAAGCAGACCCATGACAGTGACAGCTGACCTAGAAGAGAAGCCGAGGAGTTCCTCGCTTGAGCCGAAAGTTCTCCGCCTTCATTATAAGGCTGACAAGACAGTGCTGTCTAACAGAAGATGTGCACTAACTCAGCCTCATGGCAGCTGCTCCACAAAATAAAAAAAACGTGTGTGTGTTCATCCATGCATCTCTCCATCCGATCACCACAGGATATGTGTGTTCAGAAGCAGTGTTACATGTATTGCTCAGTTTATGGTTGCAAAACCGGAAACTGATTACATTATTACCTCAGTTTAAGTCTTTAATGGTTTTTGAGTGAAAATTAATTAATTATTGCTATTGGTACCGATGTCATTCCTATCCATATGTTTGTTTTCCATACCCGATCTGCACTGGTGTTAAAATAAACTGAGAACAACAATTCAGCTTTTATCACCTTATGCCTTCTTCAGGCATTGTGCTTTTTTCAAAGGAAGAACATTCTACATGGGGCAAAATAATTAATGAGGTCAATCAACAGCTTACCTTATGGGATGAGGACAAAGTGAAATCTGTGAAAAGGAGGAGCTTGTGAGCATGTGGGAGAGGCATGTGGGCAAGTGGGAGGGGCCTGTCAGTATGTAGGAGGGGCATGTAGGCAAGTGGGAGGGACTTGTGAGCATGTGGGAGGGGCATGTAGGCAAGTGGGAGGAACCTGTCAGTATGTATGAGGGGCATGTAGGCAAGTGGGAGGGACTTGTGAGCATGTGGGAGGGGCATGTAGGCAAGTGGGAGGGACCTATGAGCATGTGTGAGGAGCTGACGTTTCTGAATTTGAAATCACTGATTAACAAGTTTGAAATGTATATCAAATTAATCATTACATCAGTTTATTTAAATACAGAGGTCTGTTTATTTACCACTGCTTCCAAACAAAAGCTCCGGATCACTGAAATTCTGATTAGGTGCATATTTATCTGTTTGTGGAGTAATGGAGCAATGTCATATTTATGCTAGCACTAAACAGTTGTATAAGTAAAATAGTGTGTTGTCTGTCACAGCTGACATGCAGAGCTCATGAACTGCAATGTTTAAGAATTTGGAATTGGTTACAGAAATGCGTCACTATTCCTTCACTGTGATGACTGAGCTGTAGAAGGCTATTATAAGAATCTCTCCAAAGTCTCAGATTCTGGATGCTGCACTGATGTCTGATAACTGAGAGGACCATAGAAACAGCATTATTTCGCGTGTAAAGTATGTTCCAAACTCTAGCAATTTCGAAACACCAGAACCTTTTACTGACAGAATCAGACAGTCTGATTAGAGTTGGGTATATTTGGATACGATAAGTCATCAGACTCTAGATGATAATGTTCCACTGTTTAGTCTGTGGCATTTACTTTTTGTGCCACTGAGCTGACATAGGTATGCAGTATGAGAGGTTTGCCCTTATGGCTCCTATTGATCAAAGTCCCACCAGAACCAAACAGACCCGCCCGCCAGCTCCATTTCTCACTCAGCACTGTTCTTCTCTTTGTAGTTTATATGTCTGTCTACTGTCGCACTTGCAAAATGTTGTTCTCCTCAGGCTTACCGTCGTCGTTATTCCAAGCCACGCACCAAAAGTCACAGACAGAATGACGGCTGCCATCTTGGACGTGAGAGACAGTCTGCTGAAATGGAGAAGACACTGATGAGAATGAAGCCATGCTTTACAGGGCAGCCATATGTGGGCTCATCATATACGTTACGCTGTCTTCTGGCGGCTATTGTAAGTGTCTTTGGGTTCTTATTTGGGATCTTAAGTGTTATTATCATTATATGCAGTACATGTCTTGTTACAGATCTATTTTTTATTTGTAGAACATAATGTTCTCGGCACGAATTGTGTAATTTTGTCAGGGTTCTAATTTATCTAGAAACAGGACCTTTCTTGTTTCTTCTGAAGTTTTGAGTTTTTCATAACCAATCCCATTATGCAAGCTGTACTCCAAAGGATGACTGTGACAGGGCAGCTGGCTTTGGTCCTGCTCCCTCCCCACGCATCTATCCATTGTCCCCTCAAGCGCACCCCCATTGAAGTGACCGTTCTTCAGAAAGGCTGGCTGCGGTGGCAGTGGCTCATTACGACCCTGTCATCTTCTGAGAGGTATATGCGGAGCTGTGAAGCTGAGTCAGCCAAAGCGTAGCATTCCCGTGTCGCATTGTACTAAACCATGCATTGATCCCTTAGTCTGACTGTCACTTTTTCACTTACACACACACACACACAGAAAAACATCCCACCTGATCTGATGGTCAGTAGGAGCCTTCATATTTCAGTATTTTCCGACACAAACTATCTAAGGCAAATGAACAGAACAAAACTCACAAAAGAGATGTATTCCAAATGCAGACATAAAAAAACACTGCATACACAAGTCTTTTACAAAAATGTTAATGTGCAGTTTTGGTGACACGCCATACTACCCAGGGCACCTGTTGGAACTTGTACTAGCAGCTTTCAGATTCTTAACCACAGCACCACCTACTGGTTCCCTGCAAAAAAGCATATTGACACAGGGCAACATGGTGGCTGAGTGTTTGAATTATCGTATTGTGTATCCTATCTATGGTGTACTCCTACTTTATGCCCTGTGCTGCCTGGGATGGTTTCACAGAGCATATGGAGATAAAATCATTAAAAAATAGAAATAGTTTAAAAGCATTAACTGATCGTAAATGAGGGGACTGACCCTTGCAAACACAATGACTATCCTATTCAGATGCAGTGGCTAGATGTATTTGGAAATATCTTTACCACTTACGGTAAGGAACAGTAATGTGGGCGATGTGGTGGTTCAGGAGTAGCATTGTGGTGCTGGGTGTTTGATTCTTGCCCCAGATCTATATGTGTACCTTGTAACGTACTGGGTTCCCGTTAGAACCGCACGATATATTGTTTCAGCGTCGTCTTAACCATGTGTGCATGCACAGTAATCACGTCGCATTTGTCCGCCCTGCTTTGTGTCTGTTGACACAACTAGTGGCAACACCACAAACTTATTTGACACGCTCTTTTGGAATTTACTAACATATTCTATTTGGCTATGGTTTATTTTGGGTAATTGTGTCTCCTTTTTGTTTTATTCCTCGCGGAAATTTCACATATAGCGATGTGGTATTCTGCAATCCCACTTCCCACCTACTGTGTCCCCCGCTACTTGTATTTTGTGTTGCGGGATAAGCTCCCGGTTGAAGCTAACCCTGCATTGCGTGAGCAGACATTTGATGGATGGAATAGGTATATTAGAAATCATTCATTTAGAAGTAGTTCAGGAGATCATGGGACAAACATTTTACCACAAGAGGGCATATTTTTTGCTGCACCTTTAACTTTAAATCTTTATAACAGATCAAATGCAAAAATTGATGCCTTGAATTTTACTCTGCCTGCTTCTGGAGAGTCAGAGTCTAAGTCCGATTCAATTAAGCAGCTATTCAAGCCAAATAGTTAAAGCAACGGGACTTATAGTTTAATGATTAAATTCAAAATATTTATATGACTTAATAAAGTATTTGAGCTTTTATTCTTTGAATTGAACTGTTCGATATTAAAGGTTATGCAGCTAAACCATTCAGAGACAAAAAAAAGGTTTTATTGTTAGAAGGAGTAAAAGACCGTTTTTACGGGGTCGCGCGAGCGGGCACATATACCGCTATTGGCCAGTGGGAGGCGCTGGAGGACGTGGTGCTTGCCGGTCAGTCAGTCTCTGTCGGCGGAAGCCCTTTAAAAAGTTTAAGCTCGCTCCTCCGGAGGGCTGGCGGTTCCTTCGAGTGCCCAGAGAGTTGCCTCTTTTCCGCGAAGCTGATGGGAAGCTACTCCGGTGTCTTGTAGGGGAAGCTGCAGGGATGCGTGAGTTAAAGGGCCATTCGGTGAGTAGCAGGTGGCGGCGATCCCCGGCTAGCGCGCCTAGCCACTAGCGCTCCGAACCGGCGCTGTGCTAAATGCTAACGCGAAGAGTCATTAAGTTTACTTCTAATTAGTCAACCATAGTAGGCGAGGTGGCGGCTGTGTTAAATATCGACCTGCGTAAGCACTGCGGTATTGTGTTAAAATGAGACGTCCTGGTGGCAGTTAGCGAGACGGCTAACTTGCATCGTCGACGAATGTGACGAATCGGGTGACCATTGGGTTACTTGTACCTGTTCATCTAGTTAGGGAATAGGTGGTTTGTTAATTACACATCTAGTAGCCAGCAAGATAACTGGTGTACCATATAGGAACAAAAAGACTATTTCCCCCCGACCAGGTAATACGCTTGTCGTCCTGTCTCCAGGAAGAGGAGCAGCTGGATTCAGCAAATTTAACGTAAAACGCGAACTGGTTTAACAAGTACTAAGTTTACTGTAGTGTTACTGCATATATATCCAGCATTTTCTGCTGCTCCGTTTGGCCTGGCTTAGATATATGCTTCAAATCACGGGTACTCTTACCTGTGTGAGTTTCATTACCCAAATGGATTTTGCCCTCGTTTGTCCTTTGGTGTTGAGTCGATGACGATGGTTAAAGGTTTTTTTTCTCTGATGGTGACCATGTTAGGCTCATTAGTTTATCCATTCAGATCATTCCCTCAGGCTCGCTCCATCCATCCATGCGTTCATCCATCTGTCAGTGTCTCCATTCACTGGAAACCATCCTGAAGCACACACAGCAGTATTTCGGGTTGACTCACCTGCATCTGGAAGTGACTTGAGAGATAAGTCAGCAATGCCACTCAATCAGATGGTTTAACCGCAGACCACCAATTAACCCCCCGACCCACCCCGCCAAGTGTCAGGTGAACCTATGTGTTTGCAAGGGAAGAGCTCTTTGGCACATTTATGTACAGGCTGTGCTGTTTGGCCCCTGGGAGTCCTACTGTTAAATCCACACATGAACTGGGTCAGTGAGCACAGCTGACATGTTGCCTTTTCACACTCACTTCCTCTAATGCCACAAACAGATGGCATTAAGGGCTGTGCTTTGAAAGGCAGTATCTTCGTACGTGGATGAAGCCATCAGACCTGTGGTGTTCTTCATCTCTCTGTAGCTGCCTCCTGAGCTTGGGAGCCGTGTGTGCTCTCTGATGGTACCACAGCACGCCTTTCTGCTTGCCATGAGTTTGCTGTCACGGCTATTTACATGTTGTACCTGTTTTGGCACATTCATATAAATGATCAAACTTGCTACACACAACCTAATCTGATTGTTCTGTGGCTACATATAGGAATTATGCCTTTTCCGTGAAGTGAGTGTTTTGAGCTGGTTCAGTAGGGTTTGTTTTGTTGCCTGTCAGTTCGTGCAATGGAGTCATGTATTAAAGGTAATATAACAGACACTGTTTGCACAGAAATACTAGGGTGTGTTTGTGGGAGGAAAAAAAGTCTCCGTGTAGTTCATATTGCCAGTAAGATGTAGCCACCTAGTAGAAGTTTATAGAAGTGTTTGCTTTACTGTTGTATGAATCATTAGTCTAACAAGGTTTAATTGAGCTTTACATATGTTTTGGTTTAATGAGACATGGTGAAGTATAGTGTACTATGAGCGCACCTCTTTTTGTATAACTGAATGCTTACAGAGTGAATGGTGTGAGTTGACAAGTCTAAAAGGTGTGTATGAAGTTGGTGGGGGTGAGTACTTTAGTTAGACACACTACAAGGTGTGTTTGCTAGTTAAGCCCTTCAGGAATCCTGTGAACTGTGAACAAATCTTCCTGATAATGAACACTAACCATGTAGTTTGATGCTAATTGTGAAGGATCATGGGACAATTAAGCGATTGTGTGATTTTAATAGTGTAGTATTTGTAGGAAGAGACAGTCATTACCAAACATTCTGAGTGGAAGAACATAAAAACTATGATCGAGTTTTGGTTGGCAAGTACAGCAGCTGTGGCTGACATGATGCGATATCTGGAGGCTTCTTGTCCGCGTTTTACAAATGTCATCCATGCCTTTGCAGTTTCACACCAGCGTTCGTGCTGTCAAGCTGTTTGTGTCTGCTTGTTTATGAGGTATTTTACATTGGGGTTGTCATGCAGCCCCTACGTGTCTTGCAGGATATAACCATAATCATGCTTCTTGGTGACTCAGTGTGCATTATCGCTTTGGTCTTTCATTTGTTTTCCATTAAATAACCTGCAGATTGCTGCTGTATGCACTATTCGATAAATCCTTTATTGTGCTTCAGTGTATAAATTCAGTGCATATGAGTTATGGTTTTGATATTGTAGTGGATGCTGAGATTGAACCATGTGTATTATAGGCATGACTTTCCAGCAGTTGTAATAGGTATATTATCACTTCCTGACCTCAACCATTCAGGATGAGTTAAACCAGTGCTTGTTACTGCACCTGTGGGGTATAGGTACTCAGAAATGCATGACAGTTACTGCTTGAGCGGTTCTGGTTTTCACAGTGAATGGGGGAAAAAGTCACAAGAAGATCACTCTCTGTTTTGGTTTATGTTTAAGTGTGTTCAGATAATTCTTGTTCATTTAGGGAATTGAAAGCTAAACATACTTTTGGCCATGAACAAAATTTCTGCTTTCATTGCTGCTGTTCTGAGGAAAGGTCATTGGTGTAGAATATCGTGGAGCTGACATGAAGTAACCTCTGTACAGAAAGGAGCCATTCACTACAGTTCATGGAGAAAGAGAGCTTTGCCGGTGTTAAGTGAATTAGTGGTCAGCAATTGTGTCATAAATTGACTGGTAAGGAGTAGGTGAGGTTGAGGTACTGTGGTGGGAGATTGACAGCGGGGCTGTTCCTGGCAGCAGAGTGCAATGCTGGGGACTCCCGTGTAGCTCGGCAGTTTACATTTTGGTTACATGCGATGCATGTCAGCCCTGTTCATGGTCCCTTGTAATAATTTTACAGTGCTGCTGCCTATAACATTAAATTTGTTTTTTTTTGTCAGGGAAGGTCTTTGACTTGGTTTGAAAGTTTATCTTTAAGGACAGTCTCAGGTATTTGGCTTTGGGAAGCTGTACTTAGTTCACCATGGTAGAGAGAAACGTAGCTCACCCCAATGCGAGGGACCACTGTTGTCAGTCTGCATCCACCTCAAGTTAATTAGCTGATTAAGATGTGTCTGAGCAGGGAAATCTGCAAACTGTGTTGCAGACTGGCTCTCCAGGACCAGAATTGGGGAACTCTGTCTTACATGTTAGACTTTATCCACCCCCCCAACCCAAAATTTTCTCTTACAATTTTTCACCTAGAAATTCCTTTTCTATTTCTCAAATGTTCTGCTTATTAATGAAAATTGTGTTTATATTTTTCCTTTTGATATTCCACCTGCGTGTCTGTTTTTTGTCCCTGTTTCTGCCAAATTTTTCCCATAGATTTGTATGGGGAAAGTTTTCAAGCTGCTCCCATTCAGTCAATCTTTGACATAAACCCGCCACACTTGCTGAAAACATCCAATGTGCAGTTCAAAAATATTCAACCAACTTTCATCCATTTTAAGTCTCCTTTATCTCTTCTTTTTAGTCCTGTTTTCCTCCGGTTGACTTAAATTCATTTTTAAATGCTTCAGAAGTCCTATGCTTTTAAATGCTATAATATGTTTGCAAAATTTTATCAAGTTACCTAAAATAAATGCACCAGTATTTTTTTCTGTTTTTCTTTTTGCGGTCTAATGGTCTGTAATGCTAAGTCATAGCGGCAGTACTGCTAATGCTTGTTAATTCTAATGCTACCGTTCGTGCTAGAGCTAACATTTATGTTAGCATTAGCACTAATGTTATTGCTTTTGTTCATACTAGCATTAGTGCTAATATTTGTTAATGTTTATGCTAATGCTAATGCGAATGTTTGTGCTGGCATTACTGGTAATGTTAATGGTCATGGTAGTACTAATGCTAACCTCCCTACTATATTTCTTTTCTATTTTATTCTTTCATTCATCCTGCCATATAAATCAATTGATTGTATTACTCTCATGGTTTTAAAGTTGTAAGCTACAGTCAGACTTTGTATATAGACTCAACAGCTGATTAAAAGCACTAAACAAGCACTCAGCTGCCGAAGCAAAGCAGAAATATTTGTCATTTCTTTATCCTTTCTCAGTGTCTTTCTACTTTGATGTGCACAGCAATCACACTTTTTTTTTTTTCTGGAAATGCCCCTTGTGGATTTTTGACTTTTTTTCCTTCACAAAATTTTAGCACCAGGCTCCTCCTACAGTTTTTCCCCTATGATGCTTATTTCACTGCCGCCAAGAACCAAGCCATTCCAGAGCTATACCGCTAAGAGTCCGTTCTCCATTGTAAATTATGCGAGCCGTACCAGACCTGTACTTGTGCTGACATGAAAGTATGAGTAAACCAAAAACGTGACTAAAGCAAGCTGGTTTTGTCATCACAATCTGATTGGCCAAAATGCATAGACATACCGGTGATCTGTTTCGATATGCATGCATTATTTCAAGGAAAAAAAGGTGCATTCTACTAATAATGAATAACATATAGTGTATTGCCCAAAAAACGTACTAGAGAATGGCTGAACGAAATGGATTTATAATTTATATTTACACAAGCTAACGCTTATTGTGGTAGCATTATATGGGAACATAACACAACCACTGCCAGTGTATTTTTATTTTATTAGAATGTAACAGCTCTTTTTTCGACAGTTCATTCCTATTTTTATACTTTTATTGTTCTTGTCTTCGTGTCTGTGTGATTGTGCAGTCGTAATGTGAGCAATTTTTTCTGGGATTAATAAAGTCTTCTGAGTGGAAATTAGCACATAGTAAATCTTGACGTACCCCATGTGCACAGTAACTGAACATCTCTGTGGTTTTGGCGCTCTCCAACCCTGGCACTTCTTTACTGAACCGACCCTTCAGTGCAAAATTGAAGCAAGTTGGAACCACACCAAAACTAATGTCTTTGCGATACGGGTTGAGTACAGCCTGGTTCTTGTATACCAGTGGAAAAGCACCACTAGAAACTCAGTTTCACACTCAAATATTCCATTCCTTAAGGAGAAATGTACTTGTGTTTTTCTTTTTGATATTCCACCTGCAACCTTTTTCATTGCTCTTTGTGTCAAATCTCTCCCATACACTTAGATTTTTTTTCAAACTGCTCCCATTCAGTTAATCTAACATAAACATGAAAACAGCCAGTGGGCAGCTTAGGCGTATTCAGCCATCTTTCATCTGTTTAACCCTAGTCCATCCCTTCTTTTTCATCCATCATTTTTCACAACTCCTAATGCTATAACTATACAGGCACTCCCTGGGTTAAGAACATTTGACTTATGTATGACTCATACTTACAGCCGGCTTGTACTTACGAAGGGGCTGCCATAAATGCCATCATTTTAAATCTGGATTAAATACAATGGTTCATAATAATCTGCACACACACTACTTCGGGGCTCTTGTGAAAATATGGCACGACTTCAGCGATTCATCATCTAGAGGTATGGTATAGTACCGTACCATATGTAGTTACTAGTGTTGGGGTAACTAGTTGCATGTAACAGCATTAGTAATTAAACTACAAAATTAATGTAATCTGTTACCCCCATTTTTCTCAGCAACTGTAACACCTTATTTGAAGGGGGCACAAATAATGTAAAATGCTATTACATATTTATTAATTAACAACAAACTCATTCTTAGTTACATACTTGGTTACTGATTTATTAATGACATCTCTTACCTCAAGCAGTTACTGTATTTATTATATGTTAATTCAGTAATTCTGAGCTACAGAAGGAACTACTGAAGGAACAAATAATGAATAACAAGCGATATACTGATCTCAAGTTTGTTCGTCATTAATGAATCATGACGCATCTTTTCTCTTGCATAGCTACTATGTTTGTTCATGACTAGTACTTCACTAGTACCTCAGTTATTACTCAGTATTTGTGCCCTCTAAAGTATTACCAAAATTTGTAATTAAAGGGGTTGCATCTGAATATATATTTCTTCTTATAAAAAGCTTATATAAACAATATAATTCATTTTGTTACTTTGCGTCTTTTCACCATGCAGAAATGATTTCTTGTGGCTATGGCTGAGCGATGATATATCGATATTATATGCTGCTTGCGCAGTAATCACCAGGCCTTCAGATCAAAGGTGAAGCATTTCGCCGGATGCCAGCTTTTCGATACTATACAGACATTAATTTACACCCAAGCAGATTGGTAAGCAGATTAGTAGTACAGCTAAAATATTAATGAGATGCATTTTGTGACACCCAAAACTTAGTAATCTTTATTTAATTTGGTTAGCCTGATGTGGTGTGCTCCGCTGTTTTGGTATACTATGTTTGGTATACCTTAGTGCGGTTTGCACTGAAGTGTCAGTGAAGAAAGGAACAGCTCAGCCACGATATCTTTTAAAAGAGGAGATCTTATGGATAAACAAGGTAATAAAAAACGTCGGTGGTGTGGCAGTACTTTTTGCGGCTTAAAGTCTGACACGTTTATTGATCATAAGGATATGCTGAACTTTTGGGAGTGAAAATGCCTCAATATTTTAGTCATACTATTAATCTGCTTAACAAATATTGGATGTAAATAAACGTCTGTATAGTACTGAAAAGCTGGCATTCGGCCAAATGTTTTGCCTTTCATCAGATGCCCTGGTGATTTTTGCACATGCACGGTATAATATTGATATAATATCGCCCAGCCCTACTTGTGGCACATTTGCAGACTACGTGGGTCAGCAAAGGTGTCGGGATAAATTTGACTTTACAACTTTATTGCGCAGTTTAAAACATTTGTTAGAATGTAATCAAATGTATCATTACTTTGACAAAATAATGAAAAGTTACTTACATTTTAGTGTTAGTCTGTAACCTATTTCAAAAATAACCTTTCCCACACTGGTAGTTAGTTTTACTGTATAATTATGATTGTGTACTGTGTTTTTTTTTTTCTGACTTGCCTACAAATTCATTTAAAAAACGGAGAGAATGGATCTTGTTCATAACTGCCTGACTGCCTGTATTTGCTAAATGTTATTAGGTTGTCATACATAACATAAATGCATCATTGTTTTTTTTCCCCTGCTCTTTTCTTTTGGTGATCTAATAGTCAGTAATTGTGGTGTAATAGCAGTCCAGTGGTGGTCCAATGGCCAATATAGTGTTCTAATGGATTGTAATGGTGATGACTGCTTGTAGACAGAGGTCAGTGTTGGTGGACTAATGGTCTGTAATGTTAATGTTAATAGTTGTAGTATTGGTACTGCTAATGCTAGCAATAATGCTAATCCTACTATTTGTACTAGCTTCGGTGATAATGGTAATGTTCATGCTAGCATTAGTCCTATTGCTTATATTAACATTATGCTAATACGAATGTTTGTGCTACAATTACTGCTACGTTCACTGTCGTAGTAGCACTGATGCTAACCTCCCTACAATCATCTATTTCACCCTTTTATGCTTTCATTCATCCCTCCATCCTTCCATTTAAATTCCATTGATTTTGTATTACATCGTTCAGCTCTACATGAGAGTATCTAATTCAAATTGGAATCGCATTTTTAAACAACACAATTAGCAAATCGCAAAGGCTGCAATTTAGGATGTGCATTATGCAGCACTGACCCAGGGTTTAAAACTATTGTGAGATTATCTTTCAAATTCATACCATCCTAATGTGTGACAGTCATTCTCACCAATCAGAAGTGCCATGCTCCTCGCGTGTGAGTCATGCTCACCAATCAGAAGTGGCCCACGGCAACTGCGTATACGCCCACAAACAGCAAACACATGAAACCCAAGGAAAACATTACATTCGGGGTGAGAAAAAAATATTGATTCTGCTGCTGAGCTGTAAGTGAATTACTTCTGTATTTCATGGTCAGAGATTGTTTACAGAAAGGTCCTATTATTAGGGGTCTAAGCAGCGTTAGCTGCAGGATCCATATTGTCCTTTTTCTTACTGGAATTGTTTTATTTTTATTATTACTTTATTTAACTTAACACAGTCACAGTTTATGTGATCATTGTTTTATATTTGATTGTTCTCGGCCAATTTAGAAAAAGTAATATATACATATTGGTAGCAATTCATATCTTTAAGTTGCTACTCTTGCTTTAGAATAGACCAGTTAATATTTTGATGGTATGTAATGTGGTAATGCTGCGTCATGTTTTAAAACTATTACACAAATAATGAACTGAGACTTGGCTTTAAAAAAAATTTCATCTCAAATCGCAATCGCAGTATCTGTCAGAAATATTGTGATTATGCATTTTCCTGAAATCGTTCAGCCCTACTCTCATGATTTTAAAGCTACAACAATCAAACCTTTTTATTTAGACTCAACAGTTGATTAAAAGAGCTAAGTAAGCACTCAACTGCTGAAGCAAATATTTATCATTTCTTCACCCTTTGTCTGTCTTTTTACTTTGATACACACAGCAGTTACATATTTTCTTCAGTGGATGCCCTTTCTAGTTTTTCATAAAAATGACTCATTCACTAAAAATAAGAACAGAGTATGTCAGCTCACTCGAGGTCTACAGATGAGGTGCATCCTAGAACCTGGGGTCTTCTGACTGTTCTCGGAGCTTCTGGCGGTTCTTACTGCCTGCCGTCACAGCTAGGTTGTTGTCAAAATGGATTTTGGGGGGGTTAGCATTTCCTATTACGGTGGACCCCACATCCCATCTTTGCTGTTTAGCACCAGATCAGCAACCATGAAATGATGCCTTCCAGTAGGGCGAAGCGGGCAATGATGGAGCACCACGAGGACTGGGAGGTTTCCAGTGCAGGGAGCTGAAGTCACTTTTGATAGCGAAGCCCCCTTGGTGCCAGATCCCAATTGACATCTGTCCGCAGTGCAGTTAAAAAACAAAAAATACCTGCCGACTTTTCTGGAGTGACTCTTGGCTTGTTTTTGTCAGTCATGGTCAACAATATGTCGGCTGTTTTTATAAATAACCTTCTCTTGGGACAGGATACAAAAAGCAACATCCTCTCACACCAGCAGGCCTGCATGGAGGCTTTTCTCTCTTTTTTTTTTTGGGTTTATAAATAATTTCTCCTGTGATAAGCTGTATTAGGGAATCTTCCTTAGGTTGAACTTTTCCATGGGAAGAACAGGCCTGTGTCCACAGGCCTCCCAGGATACATGGGGGCACTTCCTGCAAGTGTTGCACTTTAGACTGAAGTCTTGCGAACCTAAATACAGATGTTTTAGTAGCTGACGTGCAGACGTGAATGTAAGTTTTCCTATATGCTTGCATTGAATTTTGAATTTGCATTCAGATCTGTATAAAGGATTCTGTATAATTACAGAAGGAGTGTTTATGTGGGTGTGTTTTGTTTTTTTTTTTCCTTTGTTCAGAATGTGGGCCCTTGGTGGCTCTACTGCTCTCAGACTAAAACAGAAGTATCCCAGAGTGCCTTCTGATGCCGTTTCTGTAGCTGCCCTTCACTGTCTCCACCCCCACCCTTTTCTGGGTTCCTGTTAACGCCTCCTTAGTGCAGGAGTGGCGACGTGACAGCGCCCCTTTTGTTTGAAAATGGCTCCTTTTCCTGTTTTCTTTAAGAGGAAAATGCAGTGCATGTGTAATAGCTGTCTGTTGGGTCTGCTTGCTGGCTTGCAGTGCTTGAGTCTTTTTGTATTTTCTGCTTAAAGAACGGAACCACTTCGGAAAATTCTAATTATACTATGTTTGATTGGCTAAGCAGGCCAGATCGCTCAGCCTTCGTGATGCAGCATGTTAGATGTTTCATTCCTTTATAACGCCCATTCCCAAGCTCATATGCAGAAGGAGTTGGGGTGAAACGAGTTGCCCTTTTGTGTTTATTTTTTTTTCTGTATTTCCTTTATGCTTTGCTAAGAGTCCCCAATCCTACATGCGCTCACTTGCCCGTCGTTCAGTACGGCACTTAAAACAGACCTGAACGGGCCCCAGACATGAAGAGCAGGTGTTGCTGATGGGCGTCAGCCAGAGTGCTGGTGCTTACAGGACCCGGGAATAGAGCATTTGGGCTGCAGAGGTGGCCCCGCTGTGACACCGTCTGACCCTCTGTCCATATCGATTACCAGCATACCCGTTCGGATCCAGTCAGGGTTCAGTGTTCGGTCCGGTCCATTCGTCTTGTCAGTTGTGCTTCCTTTCATGGTTTTGGGGGGGGGGGGGGGGGGGGGGGGGGGGGGGGGGGGGGGGGGGGGGGGGGGGGGGGGGGGGGGGGGGGGG
>JAODJX010000020.1:9601634-9622976 GCA_026776945.1 Isichthys henryi
TTTTAATCACTTCTTATATTTTTTTTTTTTTTTTGTCCATTTTTTTTTTTTGACCTTTCTCGGGGTTCCCCCTTGCCCGGGGGGGGGGGGGGGCTGGCGTTCAAATATTAAATTCATTTAATTCATTCATTAATTTCAATCAAGTGAAACTGAAGTATCTAAATCATATCAGTAAATGTTCTGTTCTCCTAAAGGCTTGGTTTGCGCAACCTGTCCTATCACGTGGTGGGGCTGGTGCCATGCATTTCATTGTGGAATAAAGCCAAAACCAATCAGAAACCGCAGGAGGTGTGGATCGTGGCTACCACCACTAATAAATCCCGAAACCCAACATCATATAAATGACAGAGAGCTCGTGCACCACAGGGGAAAACCCCGTGACCTTTAACCCAGTAATGAGGAATCGCGGGAAAAAAACGAACGCGGTGAAGGGAATAATCTCCATATATCTTGGTCATACTTTCAGCACTTAAACAATAATCAATAAACAACTAACAGCTGAAAACGGATTTACAAATTTAATTAATTAAATCGATTTTCAAAAATGACACATCACGTATGGTTTATATACCTTACATATAAACAAGGTTTCCGGCTACAAATATACAGGTATATTTAATTGAAATTGTAGTTACTGTACTGCATTCCGGCATGCGTACACGTCCTAAGGCAGAGCTGCAGCGCCATTCACAAAATTATCACTGAATGACCTTGACGGCAGCGCTCGCCACACATCGCCTGTTTGCACAATGAAAACTGCTCCGATAGTGAGAAGCGAGAGCATGTCGAGCCCCGAATCAATGTCAAAAACATATAACTGCTGCCAAGTACCACGGAGATTATGACCGGTCTTATTGATCATTCAATGACCGAGTGTCAAGTAGTGGCGAAAAACCTGGCTAAACCTCCCTCGCCGACAAAAGGCCAGCGTTTCCGCTTTCTTAAGAATTTCACTTGCGGCTACAATTCCAGATATTTAGATATCGGATTTTACAAACTGACTGACATAAATCGTGGTTATTTAGTATAACCTACAGGCGGCCGTTAAATGTATAAGGTTTGCCTCATTCGGTGCAAATACTGAGGGGAAACTGCGATATTTCTCATAGCCTATTTCCATACGTAACGTTATGGCCGGCAAAGGCGTAAGATTCAGGACTGTAAACGGCGGATAAGCTGTCAATCTGTCATCTGAACGCGTATACGGGAGCAATGGAAGTTCAGGAGAAACTGAACGCGATCAGAGAAGTTAACAATGGAGATGGGGTATCCTCCATAGCCAGTCTTCGGGGCTTTTTCAACGAGGTCTCGGCGACTATCTTCGGCAACTTACACTTTACTTTCATTATTCCTTTATGCCGAACTTATAGATTTCACAGATGGAACTCGTCTGTGATCTATGTGATGGAGAATGTTTTTTAAATGTATTATCAACGACAGAGAGTGAGTTTTCCTGCCGGTACATACGCCGGGCTCCATCGATCAAACAAAGAAGCAGAGCCGGTCTCCGGGACTCTGCGGGACTCTGCAGATCCTATTTAAACGGAGAGCTGGAGATACAATCGTCCCCCCCCCTCCAGTTGCTCAGCAACTTGACGTTATTGCAACCAGGTATCAATTATGCGGAAAAAGCAGATACACGAAACAAGGGCATTATATTAAAATGCATTTTTAACATAGCATAAGAGTCACCCCCGGTGGTTAAATTGCCGAACAGGCATTATAATAAAATAATAGAACAAATCCGTAACCGAGATGTTTCTTCTTTGAAATTTTCATTCAATATTATAATAGTGGGTATTACATAAAAGACATCGCGCTCTGTCCCAGTTCATTTTGGCTGCCTATAAATAACTCGAGATCCCACATCGCAAAAATGAGGACGATCATCGAGGAAACTCACAGCTCCTCTTCTGGAGGCTCTGGCAGGACGTGGCGGGCGCAAGCACGGCGGGGTTTTTAGAAACGGCCGCGGCGGACCGAGGGAGGGAACTGAGGACCTTCAGATAGCTTGCCATCTTTCGCTGAGATGAGTGGTAGCTGCAAGCCGGGATGCACTCCGAAAGCAGAAGGGCCGAGTCTGCAGTGCCGCGCAGCAATATGTAAAGCGCCTCCCCTAAGCAACGCGTCTAGCCTACGTCAGCGTCCAATTAAAGGCGCGGAAGACCGTTGTTTAACGCGACAAGTGCTCATCGCATTTCGCTTAGGCAATCAGGAGCGAGTGCGCTGGCGGCTCCAAGGCTTACGTCCTACGTGACTTTCACTGGCAAATTTTCGTGTGGCGTGTCCGACCGACAATCCTCAACAGCGTATCCTGCGGCAAATCCGCCGTGTTTTCGTAGCGAACCAATTTGCCTATTTGTTACTAAGCTCTAAACCGCACAAATACATATTCGGTCCAAATGAGCCTTCCCACATCAGTGTGTGAATAACAACGTTGCGGTTGTAATGAATTGTAATAAATGATGGCGGCGACCAGAAATAATCCTGTCACATTCTGTCCCTCCACCCGCGAGTAATTTTCTAAATTTAGCCGCGGATGGTATCCATACTGGGAGAGACGGTGGGAAGCAGAGGGTCATGTGGGAGAGTTTAATTATGGAGGCGAGGCAGCGGCAGTCTTTCACTGCTCTGTCTCTGCAGCAGTGTCTTCACAAGGGCAAAGATGCATAGCTGAGTGCATACGTCCTGGGACGAGTTAAAGAGCAAAATGCAACATCATCATTCATGCTTGTGAATATTGTTTGACGGATATGCTTCTGACAAAGGAGAGATGGCGGCTTCTTATTCCCAAATAACTGTTTTTATCTTTTGATGGTTTTGTCTCGCTCACCAATAGCGTATAAAAAGTATGCATGCAATGGAATTATCTTAAATCTGTACAATTCACATCTGTGTAGCACAGTTACGGATTTCACCTTCTTTTGTGTAAATATAAACAGGCAGCTTGAGCTCAAGTTCAGCGAAGTCTAACATAAAATGATGTGACGTGTTTCACGGTTCTGGGGGGAAAAAAAAGATTTGCAATCGACAGATACGTGATAAATCTGCAGCAACAACGAGGCGAATTTTCATTCTACTATGGTTTTGCGCAGATGTTTAGTTTTGGTTATCTCTCAAAGTCTTCGGACCGAAAGTTATTTTGCGTTGTAATTTAATATATTTCCCTTTAGTTAGTTAGAATGTTCCTGGATATCGTATCATTTATAGACTAGTTTAATATAGAGAACAAACTTTCAGAAGTTTCTAAAATAGTCCTGGTATCATATTATTGCTTATTACATTTACACACACGTGTTCCACAAAGTGGGTAATTATGTCTAGTAATTAAACGCCTAGTGGAAGTTTAGTGTAACAGACGGCGGCTGGAGGCGCCAGACGTACGAAGTGGGCGCAGTCTATAATAAACATGTACTTTTATCTGTCCTGCCAAAGCAAAGTTTGATTGCATACGTTACCCACAATATCTAAACATATATGACATCGTGATCAAAGTAGGTATTAAGCAGTTAAAGGTTTGACAAAAATTAGACGTGTGAGTATATGCTGCGAACATGTGAACTGAAACAGAGATCATCAGAATTATTTCAGGATGTAGGCAGGGAAGCAACAAAAAAATCTTTAAAACAAACTTACAGAACAGAAGTCTAGTCTAGATACCTTTCCCAAAAGCACTCTTCGTGAAATCAATTGAACTTGAATATCACACTCAGTGACTACAGGATTCTTCCTGCTTTCAGCTGAGTATAACATCTTAATGGAATTTTCCAGATATAATGACCTAGCGAAGTAGGCATTACTGTAATCTATCCATCGTGTATTCTGCACCCCGGGGGCGAGTACTAGGCCACAGTGGAGTGCAGGCATAACTGAATGGGCAATTTAAAGGCACCAATTAGCCTAACTGCTGGGCTGTGACACAATGAAAACGCCACACACAGACACACACTGGAGGCAGGATTCCAGTTAACCAGCCCAGGAGGTGTGAGGCAACACCCACTAAACCACCACACCACCCTCAGTTTAAAGTTATGCCTAGAAATGATTAAATAAGTTTCAAGTTGGTGTGTCTGAGCATAATATGATGCCCAAGGGGGGGACTGCGTTCACACAGAACCACTGTCAGTGTCATTTAAAGGTCTATTTTACCTTTACAAAATACTTGTACATTTAACTAATAAAATATTAGTCAAGAGTCTATCCACCGTCTACTTGCTTGAGAGGAAAGCAGAAAACATATTACTTTTGTATGTAGCTGTGTTATGTACTGATATTTACGCGGAATGGTATTATTTTAGCAGCTAGCTGAGGCCAGCTCCACACTGGCTACCCAGTCACAAGCTAAGTCCACTATGAGGCTAAGGGAGTCACTCTCCAAGCTGGTGTCACTCTCCAAGCTGGTATTCAGCACGTTTTAATGTTTTTTTTTTTTTTTTTTTGGTAACTATTTGGCAAAAGTCACATGATCTTCTGTGTCTGTCACTGATATATATATATATATATATTACTGAAACCTAGTATCTGTTTTTTTTAAAGCAATTCTTAATACAAATACGATTCATAAGCCATATGTAGCATGTTTTTTCTGTTTTTTAGTTGCGTATTCTCATAGATTACATACAGAAAGACTTAAAAGCCAACCAGTCAGATAACTGACAGACAGACAGACAGATACATAGATAGATAGATGGATGGATGGATGGATGTGTCTTTTTATGTCCAGTATTATTTTCACTTCTGTCACTGTATATTGAACTCTCAAATGCCATTCGGTGATGGTGTTTGACCATTGAATGGTGATTTCCTACATATTCCTGCATTGCCTGTTACTTGTACACAAAAATGCCCCCTTGTTTGCTGAAGCATTTCAGTGTCTGACTTTCAGACAGGCATGTCCTGTAGTGGAAGGCTATGGGGAATGCAATTTCCCTGCTCCATCAAGCTGTGCCTGTTCACTAATGAATTCCCTTCGGACTATGAATAGCAATTTAGACTGACCAGGTTTCTTAGCCTTGGTTTCAGCTTGCCAGTGTACCGAGGATTTTTTTCCAGCAGAATTCTTAAATTAAGCAAAATTCAGTCACCTACTCATCCAAGGTGGAAGCAGGTGGTGGTTAGTGGAAAGTTAAATGAGGGCTGGTCCACCTGGGTGATCTCAACGCGATCTGATAGGTCAGCCTTTCCCTTCATTTACATGAAGCCCGGACAGTGAACGTGGCTTGAGGGCCTTAGCAGGTCCTCGGTCCCCTCCCCTTCCCTCTTAATGTTACCTCTCTAGGGCTGATCATTCAGTCACATTGCTTCTCCTACCACTCCTACACTACTGACATCCAGCTGAACTGACCTTCCCTCCTTACAACACTGTGTTCTCTGTCTGGATCTCTGCATGCCTTACTGACACAGCAGTTTGTATGAGGGATCACCACCTCCATCTGAAAACCGAGCTTCTTATTTTCCCAGCCAGCTCAACCATCCACCATGACATCAGTCTATAGCTTAGATCATCAACATTGTTTGCATTGGGGTCTACATGGAACTTAGGAATAATGATCGATGACTAGCAGCCCTGACCACATAGCAGTGATGTCCCAGTGTTGTAAGGTCACCCTATGTAACATCGGTAAGATTGGGCCTTTTTTGTCTGAGTACGCAGCTCAGCTTCTAATCAAAGCTCTTGTTATTTCATGGCTCTTTACTGACAGGGTTACTGACTTGGCTGCCAAACCACTGCAGATGATTCAAAATGTGGCAGTTCGTGTGGTATTCAGTCAGTCAAAATGCTCTCTTGTCACACCTACTTGTTTTTCGGCATTTGGTCCTTATAGGCCCTTGGATCAAGTTCAGGTCCTTGGTGCTGGATTTCAGGGCCGTTAATGGATGGGCACCCATCCCCATCAAGATGCTCCTCAAGACCCACAACCCTTCTCACCCTCTTTTCAACAAAGCAGACCTGGAGATCCTTCTATCATGTCAGAAGTTTCACTGTAGATGTTTCTCATATGTGGTTATCTGATTGTGAATTGAGTTGCCAAACTACATCTGGTGATCAGATTCCCTTTCAAATTTCAAAAAATGCCCCAAGATTTATTCTAGGAACATTAAACTACCTGATACCACTTGATGTTCCTATGCTGGTCTCTTATGTTCCTGAATACTCTTAGTATTACACTTTGTCTTTTGATCGTTAGGTTTTTGCTATGTCTGAAATGTATTATAACTCACGCTCACGTGTTACTTTCACTGGTACCTGGCCATTGACTGGAAACTCAGTCTAGGCACACGTGTAGTTAACTGCCTGACAATCTTTAATATACTATTTGTTTCCCTTGTACATTGCATTGGACAAATGTGTCTGCAAATTAAATATAAATGTGAATGCAACACAATGCCTGATGCAAAATTATAAGAGTTTTTCTACAGGCAAAGGTGAAAATATTTTTGCGTTTTGTGAAAACGGTTGAGTAGACGTCGCAAATACATGTGGCTACTTCCCCCTGGTGGTTAATAAAGAAAATGCAGTATCGACGCTTGTCGTAAGTGAAATGAATTCGTCACCATGTTAGAACTGTAAACAATTAAAAAACAAAGGAATGTTTTAGCAACAGATGTAAATGTAAATAATACATTTTATTCTACAAAAAACCCTCATTTATCTAACCATAACTAAAAATGTATGAGATCACTCTACCCTAATGGGATGCCACCCCATCATGGCTAATTACTTGCCTAGCAGCAGATCCCTTCCTGGACAAGGTCTGGACCCCCATGACCATAAATAGCACAAGTGGGTATAGATGGATGGATGGATGGATGGATGGATGGACATTTTGTAGGCCTATTGACTTAATGAATATGGCCATTCTCCTCTACATGGTCTCATTATCAAAGTGTTTCACACACCAAAACTACCACGGACTCACTCACAACATCCTACGCACTCCCTGTACAGTGAAATGAATGGAAATCCCAGGACAGTGGCTGTTTTTGAGATGCTGGAGCCGCAATGTCACAAACAGTCAGAGCCGGTCGATCTTATAGACGACATCGGCAGCTGCCTTGGGTGTCATTGGGTGTCACCGTCTCTGCAGGGCATAGAACAGCTACGCGACATGTGGTGCCGACGGTAGCGCCGGTTGGCTGGCGGGGAGCCAGCGCTCGCCTAAAGTGCCACGTGGTCCATAAAGCGCTCTGCCTGCTTTACGTATTGAGTTGCAGTTTGTAGGAGAAGCCCAATAGTGATAAAAAGTAGGTGCACTTAAAGTGGCATCTTCACTGAACTTTACACACATTACAGACATCCATGCTTTCCTATGTTGGCATTTAAAAATGTGCAATACAACAGTGACAAAAATGTTCTTAACAAAAAGATTTTCCATAGTGAGGCAACCAATTTACATACTTCTTAAATAATAACTGAAATGGAGAAGGCAAAAAAATCATTTTAATGAGACGTATCCAAAAATTAATTTGGTTTATTATTGTTGGTACATTAAAGGCAAAAAAACATACATGAAATGTCAACAAAAACCTAGAAAATTTCAAATAAGCAGGAAAATACGAGTTTAGTTTACAGCTGGGTTTGTACGACCCTCTAAAGGGCCCCTTTTCAAACAGGAAAACCACAACAGGAGAAGCTGAAATGTCTATTTATGTAACAGTGGAATTTTTCCCTAAATACTGCAGAAATAAACATTCAATGGAAACTTAATTCCTAAACAATTGTGAAACAATTTCAATGAAAGGTCTAACATAAAACATAGAAACTTGAGTTCTCTGACTGTATTTAATAAAATATACAGTATAAAAATTCATTCTGTATATACAAAATGGATACATCTATATTCTCTTTTTCCATTTTTTCAAGCGAGCAAAAATGCTCAATTTTAAAAACCAAACTAGTAATTAATAAATAACATTCTAAAAGGCAAGTCACGGGGGGGGGGGAGACCATAAAATGGCTCGTTTTCATACTTGCACCTACATAGTAGCTGCTACTCTTGTTTTCTTCTCATTGAAGAAGCTTTTCAGCATGAGGACCTGGCCGATACTGACCACAACCAGAATGACAGCCTCCCCCATCGACCAGTAGGACACACGTTCATGGAGATGCTCGGCTCGGGTCCGGTCCTGCGTTTCCCTCAGTCGGTACCACGTTTGGGACTCGATCACCAACTTCAGCATCTCATGGATGGACAGGCAGGCGGATTCCATCTACAATTACACAAGCGAGATGGTCAGCTAAGAATCATCAGAACCGGTCCTCCCAGGCTCAGTGTCATAATAGACATGGGTACCAAACCTGGGTCAGGGCTGTAGCTCTGTTCATTTCTGGCAGGAGGGGCTCTTCTTGACCCACTTGGAAATCCAGGTAGACGGTTTTATGGGAGAAGGTGGAGAACTCATTGCTGAAGCAAACCGTGTACACACCATTCCTTGTCGTGGTGTGAGAGAAGCTGTCATACTGCTTCTTCTTTTCCTGATACAGAATGCTGTTCGTCGGGTCTGTCACTGAACAGTCCACATCGTAATTCCCCCCGGCAATAACCTTAGTGCACAGAATTAACGAGAAACTTCTGGATTATAACGACATTTATTACTACAGTAGAAGTCAGATCGCTGTATAGTTAGGTGACAATAAGCTGTAATACAGGCCACCAGAACATGACGATGCTGGTTCAAAATACATATGTAAAACGTAACGATAAAATGCTCAGGAAAGTGGTTGGACATACGTTAACATTGAACTTGATATTTATTTCCTCCATCATGCGGATAAGCGTGAGTTCTGCAACTAAATGATACGTTTATATTGCATCATAGTGAATAATGCCTGTACTTACTTGAAAGTCAATGTCAAACTTAACTCCAGCGTCGATTTCCTCGTAGAAACACTGTTTGTCGTTATCCGGCAATTCAAACGTCAGCTCTGTACCAAAACTCAAAGTGACAGACAGCATCAGACTGCACAGCGCAAAGGGCCGCATAGTGCACAGTAACGAACAAGAGGGTAATAAACACTTTATTTCACAAAATACCAAGACCTTTAACGGTGATCGAGGAAAAGCCCCCTTTTTAATAATACCAAACGAAGCAGGGGAGCCTCGACGCCATACTCTGACGTGGCATGTTGCTTTAGCGCTTCCGGGGTATGATACTGCCTGTACGTTTGTCCGCATCGGTAAAAATTTCACAGAAAACACGTTTTTATCGCAGTTTCTCCGGCCGTCACGTCTTTTATCTGCTGAAGAAACATCTTTACTGGGAATACATGTGCCTCTCCATAAATTTTTAATAGTTATTATTGTTTTTTATTTGTTATTCAAAACACTGCGTTAATTTGTCCGGGTATTCCATGCGATTTACAGTGCTACTATACGAGTTAATGCGTTAAAATTATATGCAAAAATCAGTATACTGGCTGCAGGCAGACGATGTTTATGTGTTTTCCTGCAGGGACTGTATCGCTTTTGCTTTCCTGCTTGCCAGCTGACAGGTCGAATTCTGCCGCAAATTCCCACTACTATCCTGGAAAACGACACCGGGGAGCGCCTGCATAGCGGTAGATGCATTATTTATATTCGCTTTGTAAATCATTAATTCCGCGCATGGTAATATTCGGGCAGTAAAGGTTAAACGAAGCGCTGTTCGTGCCTTGATCGTCGGCTAGAGACCCACAGCGGGGCGGCCGAAGGTTTATCTGGGAGCGATGGGCACGCAGCAAGTCTGGAAGGCGCTGATGGGCTTCGCGGAGGGTCACGCCACGGCCATCGCCGCCGCCGCCGCTGCCGGTGAGCCCTAAATCCGCCTCTGCTGAGGCCCAGGTCTCCCTTTGCATTAATTTTCCTGCTAACTTTGTTTTTAGAGTGCATACTTTTAGTTTTCACTGTCCTATGGGTCACGCCTACTATGCAGTGTCCTTTTGTGTAGACCTCTTATGCCGTAATATATTGATAAAAACAATGATATTTCAGCTGGTTTTATTTTATCACGACATTATAAATAGACGCGCCTAAGTTCTATTTTTGGTTGTTTTTATAACTGATTGAGTGGACGTTGCCAGGTTTGATCCCGATTGTAGGCACTACAATTTCTGTAGTAGAAAACTGGGTATTACTGTATTTTACTGTATTTTTCATGAATTTTATGTTCCATGGTTTTATTTCACTTTGTTTGGTGATATTATAGAAATAAATACTATATCTAAATTTCAGATGATTTTTGATAAAGATCAAACCTCACTCTCAGTCCTATACTTAACTAAATCTCTGAAGTTATATACCTAACGTGATGGACTCTTCCTACTAATCAAAATAGCCTGTGATTTCATTTCACTTGTGATTTCATTATAAAAGAAGCTCATAATTTTTTACACTTTGAGTTTTCAATTTTTACGATATATTATATTAAGAAGCACTACATTTCACTGCGGGTTTTCACTATAGTGTTCTTCATTAATTAATAACCTTATAGTTAAGTTTGTAGTTAAACTTTTATAAAATATTGCACATTGGGTTTTAACCTCCAAGAAGACAATCTGAGAAACCTTTTGTAAAGAACAATCTTCAGTTGACGTCTTTTCTAGTAACGTCCTATCAAACTTGAACGTTTCTTAACCACATGTGTAGTATATGGCAAGAGCCAGTCTTATATTCTACCGTATATATATCCTCTCCCCAATAATAACTGAGTTAAGTTCATGGAAACATGTAGTAATGTGTTAATTATTACTAAATGGCACCAAGAAGATGCTCTGTGTCTGTGAAATATGTACTGTTTGGTTTATCCGTGACCCAGATGAGTGCTTTGGATGTCTTTGCAGGGGTTGGTATGGTGACACTGCGAATCTGGCTGGCTGGGGGTGTGTGTCACAGTCGAGTCAGACTGGAGGGAAAGACCGTACTGATCACTGGAGCCAACACTGGAATCGGGAAGGAGACTGCGGTAGACCTGGCCCGAAGAGGTGAGCCTCGGTTCTCACACACATATGTCTGACAGTCTGCTGAGTCATGTCAGGGCACACCGAAGCGACAGTCACGTGTGTGTGTGTGTGTGTGTCTGTATTTAGGGGCGAGGGTCATCATCGCCTGTAGGGAGCTGTCGAGAGCTAACAAAGCGGCTGCAGACATCAGGCAGCGGAGTGGTAACGGCAACGTCGTGGTGAAACTTCTGGACTTGGCGTCGCTTCAGTCGGTGCGTCAGCTTGCCAAGGACATCCAGGAGAATGAGGAGAGGCTGGACATCCTCATTAACAATGGAGGTACTGATTGGGTGACACCTTGACCAGAAAAAAGGGGCGGGGTGTGATCTGTAGTCAATCTGCCCTATTGGTCCAAGTAGTGGCTGGCAATAGGAGGCCCCAATGTTGTGTCTGTGATTGGATTGGTGGGGGGAATGGGGAGCGTGAATAAGCGGTATGCTTTGATCCAAGATGACCGACCAATCCCCCCTTGACTAACAGGGTCCACTGTTGTCATCCATAGCTAAATAGCTAGAACACCTGAAGAAGTTGGCATATTATTGTTATTCGTATACGAACTATTTGTATTAATGCGTCAAGTCACTATGTCTTTGTGTAGGTATTATGATGTGTCCAAAATGGAAAACTGAGGACGGCTTTGAGATGCAGTTTGGTGTCAATCACCTGGGCCATTTCCTGCTAACCAACTGCCTTCTGGACTTGCTGAAGAAGTCGGCCCCAAGCCGCATTGTTAATGTCTCCAGCTTAGCTCACGAAAAAGGTACATCTTCCTGACCTTTGTTGACCATACGTACATTTCATTATTTATCCATACTTTTTTTTTTTAAATTAGTAGATGCCTTTCAACCAAAGTAACATTTACGCTATATGGACAAAGGTTTTGGGACACCTGGCCATTACACCAGCAGAAACTTTTATGACGTCCCATTGTAAATCCATAGAGTTTGGGGGCAGCATGTGGCTCAGTGGACTAAGCCTGTGTGCCTGTAATCAGAAAGTTGCCGGTTCAGCCTCAGCACTTCTGAAGTCCTTGAGCAAGGCCCTTAACTCCCAGCTCTAGAGGTACTGCTACAGGTGGCTGCCCTTCATGGACAGCTTACTCTACAAAGAGCAAGTTGAGGGAGACGTAAAGACAGTTTCCCCACGGAGATCAATAAAGTATCTATTATTATTATTATTATTAGTTGATCCCCCATTTGCAGCTATAACAGCTGCCGCTCTTCTGGGAAGACGTTCCACAAGGTTTTGGAGTGTGTCTGGGAAGAGCGTTTGTGAGGTCGGGCACTGATGTTGAACATGAAGGCCTGGCTCACAATCTCCGTTCTAGTTCATCCCAAAGGTGTCTGATGGGGTTAAAGTCAGGGCTCTATGTGGGCCAGTCAAGTTCTTCCACACCAAACTCACCCAACCATGTCTTTATGGACCTTGCATTGGGGCACAGTCAGGCTGGAACAGAAAAGAACCTTCCCCAAATTGTTCCTACAAAGGCTGAAGCTCAAGCATACTTGTGTTCTCATCTACCATTTTACATCATCTTCCATTGCCGAAGACCAGTTCCAATACTAAGAACACAAGATCAAGATACATCGAGTGCATCCTTGCCAAACGAGAACAATCCCATGATTCATTGTGTGCTGTTGTGATGGCGGAGGAAGGCGGCGCGAACTGTAACTGTACTCACTACCTTAACCAGAGTTACCTTAATCGAAGTAATGTTTCGATCGCTCTCGTCATAGTATTTTCCCAATGTTTTTCACTTTTTTGGCTTGTGAGAGTGCTGATCTGAAATGGTTAACACATGCATATAGCGTCTGTATAGAGGTAGAATAAAGATGAATATCCATCCTTAATCCCAACTGGGGTCGCGGGGGGGACCGGAGCCTATCCTGGGAACAGTGGGTGCAGGCAGGAACCAACCCTGGGCATCCGCCAACACACCACAGAGCTAAAGATGAAGAATATTTTAAAGTGTAAACTTTATTTGTGAAAAAAGCACAAGTAATCATATGAGGAATAGTCATTTATACTGGACGAGTACTATGATAAAAATTACAATTGGGGTAATGAACTGGGTGTACAGAATAGTGGGACAGCAAGTACCCAAGTTCCCATCTGTCTCAGTCCACGATCGGTGCGTTCTCTGTCCTCGTGATCGTGCACGATCGTTCTTGGAAGGCAAGTTCACAAGACCAGTCTTGCCAAGACCACAAGTACAGTCTTTGCATTCTTGGTATTGAGATTCACCCAGAAATGGAAACAGAACTGTCCAGAATGTCTCGATATGCAAACCGACGCTCATTTGCACAGTAAAAAAAATATGCAAAATAAAATGACTGCATCATAAGTCATATTGAACTAAATCCTATGTTCTCTACTACTGAGCGGTTGTCTGTCTATAGGGATAAATAACTTGCAGAGACTGATTTTTGCCTTTTCTCAGTCGTATACATTCTCGGATTTCGTCTCATATGAGTTGGCATGTTTCAGTTGCCAGCAACTTATCTCAGGTTGGCATAACAAGGCCGACAGCCTTGGTCTTAGCTCCTCTCTCCGTTGGTGTAATTCACTGGGAAGCCATAATGTTCTCAGACTGCTCATTCTGGCTGACTCGCCAGAATTAGCTGTAACCAACTCATAGCCACAATTAGCATAATATTTTCTGTGTTGAACATTTACTTGTGAATTTAGGTTTCATCCATGTCAAGAAATGAGTCCTTTAATTACATTGAACAGAAAATGAAAATGTATCTGACTGACACGTGACTGTGATGTTTACCGCTACAGGCCTTGTCTTCACATTTGAACGTAAACCTGAGCTGCTCTTCAGCAGAAACAATTGGAAACTTATGATACATGTGGAATTGGCAAACAAGTATCAATATTTCATCGATTTGGGAGGTCTGCCGATTTCCGCCAGTAGATATTCGATATATACTGATACAGTTTTGAAGTATGATGAACAAACATGCATGAGATTTTAAACGCCACTCTGGGGACAGTGTGTGCCTTAGTGGGCGAAAGCTGTGCGTCTGTGATTGGAAGGTCGCCAGTTCAAGCCTGACCTCAGCATGGCTGTGGGTCCTTAATTTAGTTTTCACCTCATCTTGCTCGTATGGAACGCAGGTGAGTGTGAAGCTTGGGGTATGAGCACAGGGTCAGCCATTTATCCAGTGCCCCCCCAGAGCAGTTTTCAGGGGGAGTAAAGGCCTGATGGTGATGCGTATATTCAGCAGACTGCAGGATTTGAACATGCAACCATCCGGTTGCATGTACCAAGTCCCAACCAGTGGAGGATGTTAATGACTTTCTTTTCCAGGTCAGATCCATTTTGATGACATAAACCTGGACAATGACTATGATCCCCTAAAGAGTTACCGCCAGAGCAAGCTGGCTAACGTCCTCTTTAGCAGGGAGCTGGCGGCTCATCTTAAAGGTTTGTGAGCCGGAAACGTCCTTTTCGGCCCAGTTGATGTGAGGCTCCCCGTACAGTGTTCCCATGTGTTGTGCAGGTACAGGCGTAACGGTGTACAGTCTACACCCTGGCGTGGTCCGCACCGAGCTGGCGAGACACCAGTTGCCTCTAAGTGCCCTGTGGAAGCAGCTCTTGATCATTCCCATGTACCTGCTGATGAAGACCCCTTGGCAGGGAGCTCAGACCACCATCTACTGTGCCGTGGAGGAGAGTATCGCCAACGTCAGCGGTCTCTACTACAGGTGACCTTTGGTTTGCGAGCCGTTTGACAGACGGTATGTCCCGTATCACTCACCCGATGGTGTCCCCTGCTCTGTCTCCAGCGACTGTGCCCCCAAAGAGGCTGCTCCGCAGGCCAAGGACGACCAGGCTGCCCGGAGGCTGTGGGACCTCAGCACTTCCACTCTGGGTCTCTGAGGGAGAAACCTTCTCTGCTGCTTTGGCTCTAGTCCCATGTGCTCTTGTGCAGTTTAGGGTTTGTTGTGGCCTCCTTTACTACTCTGGCTTGTTGAAGGACATCAACTCACCTTTGGTTTCAGCTGTTCATCCACCGCAAATAGAACTGCCTAAAACAGTGATCACATCATACGGCAATACAGAGGAAAACTTATTGGATTGTATGCTGATTTTATAAACACAGTTAGTGTCAGGGATTTTAGGCTCAATTTTAGATAGTCCAGAACTAAGATATAAATTAACAAAATACAAATTAAAATAGTGTAGTTTCCAACATTACCTTAGGAGGGCAGTATACTTGGTTTTGATATTTGTCCAGGGTCTATGTATGTTGAACCATCTGCCTGCTTAAGGTAATCTTAAGAAATTAAGTAATGCTTTCAATCTTATTTACAGTGTACAGTTATAAGGATGTATAAAACACTGCATATAAAACCAAACAATGTCTTAGAGATGTTGTTAAAGCTTTGTGATTAGAGGGTGCTTGGTGTAATTAAAGTTTAATAAGGGTAATTTTCCATTGTCTATTATTTACAGTGAATTATTTATATTTTCCATGAAACCATTACAATTGAGCAATTTTATATAGAGAAAATATTTTTGTCTCTGTCTAATAAAAACAGCTAATTATCAGAACCCCGTCATGTTTGTGCGTCAGGAGCTGACAGTATTGGAGGTGGGGGTGGTGTTTGGGGAGGCGGGGCTGGTGTTTGGGGAGGCGTGGCCCACATCTGAATACATTCCAGCTGAACTCTTCGCTTAGGTAACTGTCACCATGATACTTCAGTGTTTTGTTATGGTTATTGATCTCGGGTGTGTTTGTACTGATCAGAAATGTTTTTATAAAATACAGTAAAAATTATGATTAAATAGCTCATTTATGCTAATTAGATTTTTTTACTTTACGATTTATGATGTTTGGTCAGAATGGTATACCTGTAACCTTCTTTAAAAATGAGCTGTTTGTTGTAGTTTTACCATTTAATTTGTAATCATAAATGCCCAGTGGATCTTCATGTTCTAATCCAACAATCACATTTTTACTTTTTATTTATTTAGTAGACTTTTATCCAAATCCCTCAGCCGACTCTGGGATCTGAACAGGCGGCCTTCCAATGACAGGCACAGTGTCTTACCCCAATGAGCCACACAGTGCCCCCCACTGCTGTGCGTCATACGGCTCATCCTCAAAGGGAATTTTTTTAATTAATCACTGTTACGCATACAGTAGTTTGACCTATTTCAGGTAAGTCTGTCAGCTGAACAGAGGACTCCCCCCACCATACAGGTCACATGGGCCTCAGCTCAGACAGTCAGATTAGCTGATATTTCAGAATTCAATTAGATCACATCTTTGCCCACTAGCAAAAAAGGTCACTAAAACTGGTTATAAATATATAAACATTGTGCAACAGAAATCATTTCAAGAGGGAAAGCTTTTCAGTCTGTAAGATGCTCAAAATATCTCCAGAAATAGTTTCATTTATTAGGCTGATCATTGATCCCAGATGTTTCTGGAACCAAGAACGACTGCTTTGCATTACGGCCATCAGTCTGCCCTCAGCTGTTGCCTGGCAAAAATTACCCAGGCTGAACAAAATAATTTCACTTACACTGAGGTTTGGGTGCAGTGGAGTCACACTCATCTTCATACACATTTGTCTTATTTCACTTTAGTACAGTTTGGAAAAGTACATAAAATAGTGTTTGGAAAATGGATGGGGGTTAAATGACCAAACCTGAAAGATGAGAGACTCTCTGTTGACATGGAAAACAATCCAGTGGAGACCCTGCATGTGCTGGGGCGGGACGATCCACGTGACACATCAGGGATTTCACGTTTTCATTATTCACACATCACGGTAAACGGTCACTGCTGCACCACAATGTCCTGGTTCTCATTAACCCAACTATACCCAAAGATGGCAACTTTAAATCCTGACATTGTAATGACTGCTATTCATTTCATGCTTATGACCCACAATGCTGAGTGCATCAGAAACCCTCCTCCAATTACATCACAGAAATTTACAGTATTTGTTGCACATAAGTCTAGACTAGTTGCCCAAGTGTTCTGCAACTGTAATACAGGTGGGAGGAATTGAGGCTACAAACGGCACCCCCTGGTGGTGAGAGGGAAGATGATTTTTACAACTCAGATTACAGCCGAATTCCACGTACTATCTGTCTTCAGACAAAGGCTACAAGGTCGCTAATGGCAGGTCTGTCCTGAATTCTCCAATCCCACATTGACCTCACACAGTTCATACACATGACCTGCGTCCTGTGCCCTGTTTCCCAAGCCATCCTCACAGCCCATTTCTGGGATGTTTTCCTTTATCACAGAAGTTTCTAGAGTTAAAATGATGTAGTCAGATACAATACCAGTCCTGACTGGTGCTGTAGGCGAACATCACTGCCGGCGCCGGCCCCCCAAGGTAAAAAGAATTTGGCACTCCCTCAGATATTGGTGCCCAAGATGGCCAACAATGTCACCTAAAGGTCTGATATCTATGAATGAACATAGGAAATCTGTCAAGATGACATCCTGTTCATTTTCAGACAAACTCCACATCACAGAGGTAAAAATGGACAACATTCATACCTAAATTAAACATTACAACCAACCCCAATAAAGAAAATTCCAGACTAAGAGAGTTGCATACTTTTTTATTTAACTTAGAACTTGTAGTATTTTACTAGAAAAAAGCAAGATTGAGAAACTAAAATTCTCTTCTTTTTCAGCCAAAGACTGTTCAGTTTCCCCGTAATGTAAAGAATTCAGATAATATTGATAACAGGAATAAATTCTTAGAACAGAATATACAAAAACTTGAAACCTTCTCACTCTACTGAATCATTTAATATAAACACAGGAATCTGAATGAATAATTTACATACAGCAAATTCTAGATATTGGCCAGCTTTCTGCTCTGATCAAACAAGATTTAAAAAAAGTGTGAAAAAGGAAACTGTACAATGTAAGTTCTGTATGTCTTTCCAGTGGTTAAACTGAGGAAACTGATGACTGCTGGACACCTTCAGCACCCAGCTACAGGTGTTCAGAGATGCTGGGGGAGTGAGGAGGCCAGCGTGCTGTCAGGGGCAGCAGGAGGCGCCTGGGACACATTCGGAAGGTGGGCGCTGTCCCTCTGCACCGTGCTCCATCATGTGACCTCATGCAAATTGACCGAATTCCAGGTCTTGTCTGTACAGTTAGCTATCTCCCAGAAGACCTCGGAGATTCACCTGGCAGCCCTGAAGCCTGGTCTGTCCCCACCTCTTACCATGGACACAGTGTGAAAAATATTAGCATTTTTGTGAGTTTTTCTGGCCGGTAAATTCCGAGCTGCTCTGAAAATGCAGCAGGGGCCACGGTGGTGAAATGGAAACACCCGACAGTCAGTCATCACTAAACCCTGAAAGAGACATTTATTTCTTAGATGTCTGTACAAAATACCCCCCTCCCTCAAAAGGGACCAAGCCAATTGGCCCATTTCACCCTAAAAGAGCTGCTGGCTACATTGCAGCCCCCACATTCTGTGGCATTTCATTAATGCTGATTAACTGGGTTCTGAAACTAGCAGGTGTCTAGGAGATACGGACAGACATGACATTTCAGTTCGCACCAAAAAAAAACAAACAAAAAAAACGGTAACCTCCAATATTGGGATCCTTTCTTAATTGCAGATACAAACTGAAAGACTGTGGCGATACCATGTGATGTATAGACAGTTTGATTTTAAACCAGGAACCATCGGATACAGAAATCAGGCTGTGGGCTGCTACCAGCCAATCAACTAAATCACTAATGCAGATCAAGAAAAAAGATACATTACAGCTAAACCTGCAAATCAGCAAATCAAATCTCCTCTAGGAAAACAGGATGGCCAACTGCAACATGGGAGATGGTAAATTCATTAACCGCAGAAATAGTCTTGCAATGTTTTGGACCTGCTTCTACACCTTATTTAATTCCCAGAATGACACACGCAGAACTCCAAGGAAGCCTTAACAATACTGAGCTGACTCCTCTCCATTTTCAAAGAAATAGCAGTGAAGAGACGACCTACAGGTTCTGTAACAAGACATGATCGATCCCCATTTGACCGCAGGCTAGTATCATGACCTACATCTGCAGAACACGCGCACTGGCTGCTTTAATCACAGCAGCACAGTGTAGTAGCCAGTAACCAACTCCTTAAATTTGCGACTGGTAGAAAGCATGGCAGTGGAGGTAATCCCTTGACACGCATTTACCTGATCAGCCCTGCCGAAAGGCTTTCAGGAGGAGATCATACTTCCCTCAACTAGTGCCAAATAAAGCCAGTTTTAATCCAGGAATTCAACTCACTATCTGAAGGAAAAATGTAACGTATACCTTCCATTATTACTTGTTATCCCTGTCTCAGACTTCTAAAAAATAGAAATATGACTTTTGTATCTTCAGCATCTCTGGTTTAATCTTCATTTTGCTAAATTTTGACATAGATCCTTTGTCACTGTAAAATAATGATATTTTCCAGTACAGAATTGCCCAGGAAGCCCCTTGGCAGCAAAAATGGGCGTGGCCAACAGCAGCAGGCAGAGCAGAGGGAGGAGCCAGCAACAGGCCCCGCCCATCACCTGTCCCTCCATGGAGATGAAGGTGGCAGATGCAGGCTTCTCCCTATTAATGAACTGGAATGGCATGAAAGACAGAAGGTCGACTTGATCACCACCGCCTGGAGTGTATCTAGACAGGAAGACACACGAGTATGAAGGAGGATGGCTGGACGGAGGCCAGAAATGACAGCTTCTGAAGTCAGTTTCATCACTGCATCTCATGGGGGCAAAGCAGCTAGCTGAAGAAGGCATGTCATTCACAAATCGGTCCTCCAGCTGTCTTCGTCCCCAAGACTAGGGGCTGCTGGGAATTAGGACACGCAGGACAGTCACATTAGTGGGACTGTCTAGTCACTGTTTCTGTAAAATCCCACCTGCCAAGTCTCCAGATTCTACTGGCAGTATAAGAAGGAGAGATAAAACTCCGTAAATGTTCATGATTGGTTGCAGAATGATTTAATGCCCCACATGTAATTCATGGGATTTTTAAAAAGCATTTAAAAGTAATTCAATAACTGTCACACGCAGGACTTTCACTGTGGGGGGGGGGCTGTTACTGATTAGGCATGGGGGGCAAATGCTTTGGCGTGCCGGAACTAAAGCCGCAGCAGCTTCCGGCTGTTCCCGTCGTCGTGGCAACAAGATGACATGACATCATAACGGCATCCAAAGCAGCTGCCCAATCACAGATCGTTGCCGGCTCTTTCTGTCGTTCCTGTGAACTGAATTTTTTTAAATACATAAATTATGTAATGAAGCCCATCTACAATACAATAATCATCACCTTCATAAAAAAAAAAAAAATATAATAAATAAATACAGACTTTGACAAAACCATCACTGCCAGCGGATTTATCTGAGGACGGGTGGCTGTGGCAGAGCAGAGGGGGGGTTGTCTAGGTGCTGCTGCAGAGATCTACTGAGCACTCCCCAGAACACCGTTCAGATTGGGATCTTCACAGGACTACACAGTGATAGGATGGCTGAAGCAAGCCATTCGTTCACATGCTGGCCCTTGAGGCGTCGGGGTGTTGAAGCTGGCCTCTGATGATACCCCCCCTTTCACTCCACAGGCCTGCAAATGAGGCCGCGGGTCTTCAGGAGTTCCACCAAACACAGAGAGAACAGTAACATCGTCCATAAAAGACTAGTGGGTGAGGAGAGTGGGGGAAGGAATACAGGTGACCTTTTTGTACACATTTTACAAAAGAGTGAGGTAGTTACATGTAAAAAAGGAAAAAAAAGAAAACAAAGGTCAAGAAACCAAAGAAAAAAATATAAAAATTATTTCAATTTAATGATGGGGCATTTGTACAGTGATTTAAACTGATATCACAAAAGGAAAACAAAAAATAAATAATCCTGCAACATCCTGGATATGAAAAGAAAAAAAAACACTTTCACTAACGAGGAACAACCCTTCAGAAAACAACACTCGGACGTCTCAGTCCAGCCTTTACTAATCAGCTGAAATGCAAAGCTGTTTGCTTCTCTCCCTCTACAGCTTAACCCACTTACACACGTTCTGATCTTGAAGGGCTTCGAAAGAATTTAGATCTGACTACTGTGCAGAGAGAGAAACAGCGTGACCCCCCCCCCCCCCACTGAGGTACTTGTCAAAAATTGTGTTTATATATAAAGACCAGCAGCATTTCTTAAGCTTTTTAATTTTGGTGACAGTACCTGAAAGTCTCCCCCTTTAGAAAAGCAGTAACAAAGCAGCCTAGATGAAGGTAAGACATCGGCTAAATCGGCGGACGAGGACGACGCATGTGGTGTGTTGGTAGCTGTGCAGTGGGGGGGGGGGGGGGGGGGTGCATTAAAAAAATAA
>JAODJX010000020.1:9626519-9643326 GCA_026776945.1 Isichthys henryi
AACACCGCATTCTAACGAACACTCACCACCAACACCGCATTCTAACGAACACTCACCACCAACACCGCATTCTAACGCACACTCACCACCAACACCGCATTCTAACGCACACTCACCACCAACACCGCATTCTCATACACATTTGCATATTTGTATCTTAATTGCAGGATATAACAGAGAATATTCTGTATGATCCATTTAACTTTCAGAAAGCAACTTTTGTTCAATATGTATAATATATCCCCTTTAATGTATGGAACATGTGGACAGTGCAGTCCATTACACACGGTGTCCAAAAAAATGTGTGCACCGCTCTTCTTCACCCTCGCCATCCCAAATCTAGGGGCTACCATGGGAACCACAGTATGTGCCTTCATAACACATACATAGCCCTGTTCTCTTAAAGCTGGGGTTAGCCGCGGGGTAGCGGGTGGGTAATACCTTCTTAGTGAGATCAGACTGGCCAAAAAACTATTTTCATTTCTACTTTCTGATGTTCACATTACATCTGCAGGGCGCTGGTCCCCAAGCAGAGGGTATTAAAGGCCCTCGTGGACAGCCAATAACCTGAAGGTCAAGGTGTATGTCTAGGATTGATCCAGGCCGACTGCCTACAGAAATGACAGGAATCCCCAACCCCTCCACCCCAACTCATGGCATCAGTAACCTTATTTAAAACACAAACAAGCCCTCAGTTAGTTGATGCAGCTAATTGGACTCACAGCATGTCGGGGCAGTTGTCTGGTTTGTCCAGCAGGCCCCCATCCATGACGAATCGCAGAACCTGCTCGTTGGACATGCCCTGGTAGGGCTGCTCCGCTAGGGTGGCGATCTCCCACAGCACCACCCCAAACGACCTGCAGGGGGAGCAAGAGGACACCGGTGAGCTTAGGACACAGGCATCTGCCGCCCGCAACCGGTCACATCATAAACACCAATATGGGGGCAGTACCTGAAAAAATTACACATGTAAAAGGAACAGGAAGTGACAGCATTAAGGTGACTATACAACATTATGTATAAAAGCTCTTCATAAAACCTTTATATTCACTTACGCATTTATGTAGATGACTGAACCTACTAACAGCTACTTTTTAAGTGGATGATTGGTGCTGTGGGGGAGGGGAAGGGTGAATGTGATGCAGACAGAGAACAAGATTTGGGTTTCAGGGATACAGCGGTGAGCCTGGGGGCTAATGCTAGCACAGTCATTTGGAAACATCTGGAAGACTTTCACTGATAAAAGGAGACGCCCCCCCGGGACTCTGCGACTCTGGCCTGACTATGGAACACTAGAAACCTTCTGGGGAAGCAGGGAAGTGCTGAGGTTAACAGGTGACAGAGGACTGGGGACAAGACAGCAAGTGGTGGGCTGTGTCAGGGCTAAATCCGGGGGTCCTGCCGGAGAACACGCCGCCAGAGAGACAGGGAACGAAAGCGAGCGTACCAGACGTCGGAGTTGGTGGTGAACACGCCATCCTTGAGGGACTCGGGGGACATCCAGCGCACAGGCAGCAGCCCCTTGCCCCCCTTGCGGTAATAATCGGTCTCGTATATGTCCCTTGTCATGCCGAAGTCTGCGGGGAAAAAGAGGACACATTTGCGCCAGGACAATCCACAGGGCCGAATCTGCCCATGGACCCCACCAATCTGCACCCCTCTGCTTTTCCCTACTAGTCTCTCTGTACTTGTCAAGTGCACCCAGTCTCTCTGTACTTCTCCAGTTTACCCAGTCTCTACTCTATATGGTTCAGCAGATTTTCCAGAGGTTACAACACTCCTTTGCTCCCGCACGACCCATTGGGGAGAATGACCGAACTGTTTTCTGGACCTGTTTCGGAAATCTGCATGTTCAAAATCACCAAACATCCTTTACAGAGAACAGCATGTGCTCTCCGCACAGTTGAAAGTTTCCCTCAAACTACCTTAACAAAAAAACCCCAAAAAAAACAGAGCTTAGAAAAAGTGGCCCTGCTTGACCACCATGGAATGATTTAATGGTCAGACCTTCATGCCCACACCTTGTTTTTAGAAAGGACATTCTGATTGGTTTCTCTTTTCAGTTTCCAGAGTGGGGTGGCCACCTTACCCTCCCCTCGCTGTACGCAGCCCTAAAGCTTGATGCAGTGAAACATGCTGATTGCTCACCTCCGATCTTCACTGTGAAGTCTTCAGCCACCATGCAGTTTCTGGCAGCCAAGTCTCTGTGCACAAACTTGTTGGCATTGAGGTAGGCCATGCCGTCCGCGATCTCCCCTGCCATCTGGACCATCTTCTTTAGGGGGGGCAGTGGCTGACTGGATGTGTTCTGTAGAGCACACTGCGGAATATTTACCAGCTCTCATTAGACATTCATATGAGAAAGCTGGGTTTTCAAGGATGAATAAAAGATCCATAAGTGTGACTAACCAAGTACCTAAGCTGTCAACCTGTGTTTTACCACATGCATCAGCAGGTACCTAAACACCGCATATATCTTACCACATGTTAATTTGTACCATAGAATGTTCCTTGCTGTGTCAGTGCACACATTAAACCCTTAGCATGTAGCTTACCACACACATTAGACTGCACATTAACCACAAGAATACATCTTGTCCTGCAAGTTAGCTCATACATCAGCTCAGAGGTCTCCAACCATTTTTACAAAGAGAGCTACTTTTACCAGGAAAATAATTTGGGGAGCTCCTGAGTCGCTATGGTAACGTTCTGGCTATCAACCTGTCAGTCGCAATCAACCGGTGGGCGTTCACTACCTTAGCTATTAGGATGTATCTTACCACACAATTTAGCTTTAGCATGTACCTTGCCATGAACATTAGCTTATATACTTCAGCCCTTAGCATTGCTAAAGAGTAAAATAAGGCAAGATTAGTGGGGTTTTGGTAGGTGGTATATGAATGTCTGTTGTCTTGTATACAGAGCTGAAGAACAGGGGAGGCGGGTGGCAGACACCTCTTTGGAACGAAGAGACCGCAGGTAGCTCTTCAGGTCCCCACGTGTCATCAGCTCCATTATCACTAAGGTAGGCTGCCCCTGCGACACCACGCCCAGAAGACGCACCTAGACCAATTACATAAGGGAATATGAGGTCAAAGTTAAGACAACAAATAACCCATGTCAGGTACACAGTGGCTCTGACCCAAGGAGGGTCTGTACGAAGGCTCTCACCACATGGTGGCAGTTGAACTCCTTCATGACAGATGCCTCGTTGAGGAACTCGATGCGCTCACGCATGCTGGCAGACTCATTCACAGTCTTGATGGCAACCCGTGTGTCTGGCTCATCCTTGACCACGCCCTTGGCCACGCCCTCGTACACCATGCCAAAGGAGCCTTGGCCCAGCTCCCGGCACATGGAGATCTTCTCGCGCGGCACCTCCCACTCATCAGGCACATACACTGGGGACAAGGACAGTGTCACATGTGCACACTTAGGCAGATATGCCGATGGACAGAGACAAACGAAAGGACAGAGACAGACAGGCAGATGGACAGAGATAAAATAAAGGATAGAGGCAGACAGGCAGATGGAGACAAATGAAAGGATAGAGGCAGAAAGGCAGGTGGATAGAGACCGACAAACACCCAGCCGTTCATGCAGTCACAGTGTGACCTTACAGCCCAACTGCATTTCAGGTCCCCTAAACACACCCTTCGCATTCCACTCATGCGGACCAAACAAGTCCACTCACTCTCGGCTGCACTGAAGTATTCGGGGTTGACGGATGCGTAGAGGACGCCGTTCCCCAGTCGTTCGCTGTTCCTGTGAAGACAAGGCCGCAAAGTTATGAGAACAACAGCACACGGCAAAGGTGGTAAAAGGCGACATGATAGAAGGGCAAACGTTTCATGGAAATGACCGCTCTGATGGAAATTAAACAAATTTAACAAAGGGGGTGGAGACTATGGGCTTCTCAAAGTCTCGGTCCCCCCGAGGCAGAGACGCTTACCTCTTCTTGTTCACCAACACCAGCACCACCACCAGGCTGACAGTCATGATCAGCACGATAACAGGAATGGTGACCATCAGGTAGAAGACGTTCTCGTACTCTGCAGGGTCGAATGGCAGAAGGGGGCTTCAGGAGGGCTCAGCAACACAGGGTTACCAACATCTGGAACAAATGCATACACCGGCGATTGTGTGTGGTGCTTACGGCTTGGATGGGACACGTAGAAATAGACAGGTTCAGTCCAGGAGCCATTGCCGGCAAGTGAGGTGGCACGTACACGGGCTGAGTAATTCCCCGGGCCCAGGTTGCTCAACCGTGTCGCTCTGTGGCTCCTGAAGTGCTGCTGGGACACGCACTCATGCTTCTCCATCTGAAACACAGGAGTAAATCGAGGGGGGGGGGGGGCAGCTCAGGCTGGGCTCATGTCCTCCCTCTGCCCCCAGAATGGGAGATTCCCGGGACTCACCTCCTGCCCCAGGCGGAACTTGATCTCGTACATCAGGATGAGCCCATTGGGCTTCGAGGGATGGGGCCACTTTAAGATGATGCTGTCTGCGCCCCCCTCGCCTCCCTCCCAGCTCACAGGGCCTGGGATGTCGTCCGCTTTGTCTGACAATGAAAGGTGGGTCTTGTCAGCAAGCACACTATGCATACCCTCCTACTGACACCATCTGAATTAATCTCATTAAGAGCAGCACCAGTTAAGGCATCTGAATTACCAATTAAGCCACTAGCTTCCAGTACTGGTTCGGCTCTTCAGCCCCCAGTGCTACATCGGCCTGATAACCGGAGCAGTGTTCTGCTGGACATGAACTGCTGACTGCCCGCAGAGACGTGCTTACCCTCTGGCTTGGTCCTGGCGAAGACGAAAGCAGCGGCGCTGCAGTGCTTGACCTCACGGTTGCAGGCGTGCACGTCGATCCGGTAGACGGTGAAGGCCTGCAGGCCGGAAATCTCCATCCACTTGCGATCGCTAACCACCTTTTCATGGAAATCGTACTCCTGCTCTGCCAGGTCTGCCCACGTGCCATTCGGTCCCACCCCTACACCCGTGGCGTTCTCGCTGGCCCCGTGGGTCACTGTGCCATTGGCAGTGCCGAACAGCTCCCTCCGCCGGCGGTCAGGTGGTCTGCAGGGACAGACAGAGGGCGTGCTAAGAAGCTGGCCGAGGCGGTAGTGACATGCGGGGAAGGCGACTGATCTGATTGGACAGCACACAGGAGACTGACAGTTGTGCTCAGACTCAGGTTCTGACCTCTCTGAGATTTTGCTTGTCTCTAGGAGACGGAGATGAGGGCCAGAGTCAGGCAGCGGGGACAGAACTCCGGAGCCGGTCGGGCCACAGCAAACACACACACACAGAGCAGGTGTCCTTGTACAGGGACAAACATGACTCCCAGGGGACTCTCAGAGTCACAAACATGCTACTCTTTCCTATTTGGCCAGGAAGCAATTTCTCCTCCCCCAAAACACAGATTTTCTGTGCGCCGAGGCCCAGAACTCGGCAGGACCCTGACCACACACAATAACACGGACATACAGATATGGCTCACAGCCACATGCCAAACAAACTGAACATACTGCTGACCGCCCCATGTTCAGCAGAGTCTGGGGTGTGAGGGTGAAACTCACAGCTCATTCAGCTCTGACCTGGAGGCAGGGTGTATAAGGACAGGATGGAGGCCTGGTGTTTCCTCATCCAGACATGCCGAGCATAAAAGCAGGGCAGCATGGCGCCAGACAAAGGCAACTGCGGCTGTCAGGCATGTGGGCGGGGCCAGGATGAAAAGGACAAGCGAGAGGACAGCCACTGGCCATGTATGACAGCAAGTGGCAGCTGAAGCTCACCAGACAGCACAGGGTGGGCAGGTGGGCCCGCAAGGGGCGGGGCCTTATCTAGGGTCACCTTTAGGAGACGCGTAATGACTCACCCGCTCCGGATCTCTGAAAAGATGCGACGCAATCGGAACTCATTAGGGAGGAGCTCTGAGCGACAGAGTACAAGCGATATGGGACAGACGGCAACGTGACACAAACACGGCACAGGAGGCACAAACATGCTGATAGGATTCATGAGACAGCTGCCCACTCCCCCCCCCCCACTCCAGAACACCTCAACCAATAACTCAAAGTGCTTCAAAGACGACAAAACCTAACGTGTTAGAAACGACAACTGGGGAGATCTCAGGAAGGCTGTGGATTTCAGCTGGAAAAGCACACAGTTCATGGAGTAGATCCAAAAACAGACGGGCCTGCCAGGACCCCCCCCCCCCCGAGAAACGAAGGCACCTTAATGCCCTGAGTCGGCCCCTAGCCTTGCCCGCGTCCTCCTGGAACAGCGCTCTGTGGGAAGCACATCGGCACAGCAGGGCAAGAGCAGTACGGGCTGAGGGGGCTGGCGGTGAGGGAGGGGGAAGGAGACAGAGACGGCGGCAGCGGTCCGCGAAGTAGCCTTATCCTCGGGTGACCCAGACAGGGCTGCATGCCCCCCCTCCCTTGGTGAGCGATGTCTACAGCTCTCTTGTCCCCCTTGCCCCCACGCACGCTCACCAAAGGCTTCCTGAGGCTTTTCCAAAGCGATGTTTGGTGCAGGAGATGAAACAGGGGCGTGTTTCTGGCAGGGGGGGAGGGCTGGGTGACCAGGCCTATAAGCAGCGCCAGAAGACATCTTGTAATGTATGTAACGGATGCAGAGGCAGATACTTCTGAAAGCGATGCTGCAGGGAGGAAGACGTGGAGTCCCAGGTCCAAGCGGCGGAGCGGAAAAGAGGCGGCCTCTGCTCCTTCTAGGCCTCTGAGGACACTCCTTTTATTCCATTAGTATTCCAGATGGATCTGCTGTACATTCCCTGGCAGCCGGTCACTCCAAACAACAGCCCAGACAAAGAGAGCGTGTGTGGAGGTGGGGGGGGGGGGGTTGATGGAAAACATTTCCTCTTCATTCAGTTTATTTTCTCCCCCCTCCCCTGCTCCTCCTCGAAGTCCCCTGCTCCAGCTTTTCAAAAACTCGAGGCCGATCTCCTCAGATGCCCCACTTTCCCGTAAAGCCGGACGCCCCCAGACCCCCTGGCCAAAGCAGGCCTGACAGATTTCTGGCACAGACTATCCCCCCTAAGCCACTGCACTGAAGCCACCAACCCCCCCAGCCACCCGAAGACCGAAAACCAGACAATGGAAAGATCCAACACTCTCCAATAGGATCGCAGTCCATCGGCGTTTTCTTTCCAGGAACAAAAAAAGTTACTACTTCTGTTCCAACATCACGTGGGGGGGGGGGATTTTGCAATCTGCCAGGATGAAACCAGACCAGCTGAAAACCCACCACAAGCGTAATGGGACAGCAGGACAGAGAAGCCCCCTACTTTGCCCCCAGTCGGCCCTAAATCAGGCCTGATTCACCCTGTAAACAGCTGCTTAATTCTGTGTATGTGGTTCAATAAAGGCTGAGGGGCAGCTTTAAATGCAGAGACATTCATGGTAACAGTGCCCAGTGTACAAGGCTTCCACTCCGCAGAGGGCTGTCGACAGACTTCCGAGAGGTATGCCCCTTGCCCGCTGGGACTCCAAGGCCTGTGTCTCTATCGGCATGCCACTGCAGTCAAATGGCGGCAGGTCTGAGAATTGTAAGCGAGATACAAACTTCCACAGCTGCCCCAGGACTCCCGACCGACAACTCGTGTGAATCCTATCTTATTTCAGTCTCAGACACACCTCAGACCAAAATACCTACAGTGCAACTGCCTAATTTTATCCAATTCAGAAAACAAACACGTATAAGTGCATGATCTCTTAGACCAGTGTTTCTTAATCCGGTCCTTGGGGACTCCCCAGACGGTCCACGTTTTCGCTCCCTCCCAGTTCTGGCAGGGTACTGGGCAGGAGCAAAAATGCAGAGCTCATGTGGGTAGCCAAGGAGCGGGTTGGGAAACACAATCTTAGAACTATTATTCTGGGAAAACAGGTTAATTTCTCTCAAATGTTTGTACCTGGGGGTGAAAATGGAGTTGTGCAGGAAGTTCTCAAAGACCTTCCTGTACGAGGCGTCCTCTGCCTCGGCCTTTAGGTCCTCCACGGTTTTGGGGCACAGGCAACATGGGCCCTTGTCCCCACCCCCCGGATCCGATTTGGTGGGCTTGGTGTCATTCTCCATGTCGACCACTCCCATGGCAGATATCCTGATGGGGACCTTCAACTCTGAAATCACAAGAAATAACAGAAAATTAACTCCTGCAAATGGTCAGCGTACGCCCTTCCTTAAAGCAGCTCACTGTCAGAACTTCCGGCCTTACAAACAAAAAGAATTTAGAATCAGAATTTAGTGATCAGTGGTCATTGTTGACACACCACAGCACACAACAACGAAATGTGTCCTCTGCATTTAACCCATATGTGACATCGTGACATAGCAGGAGGCAGCTAATTCAGCGCCCAGAGAGCAGTGCTTGGGGGGGATATCTTGCTCAGGGTACCTCAGTGGTGCCTTGCTGGTCGGGGATTCGTACCTGCAATCTTTCAATTACAAGGGCGCTTCTCTAACCATTAAGCCACCACTGCCCACAAAAAAGGCCAAGCACAGACTTGGCTGCTACAGCTGGACCGTTTCTTCGGTTCCATTCATTCCCCCACGTTTGCTGCACATGCCCAGCTTGCTGATAGTCATCAGTGACTGCTGCCCACCTTTAGAGCAGTAGTTGTGCACATAGAGCTCCCGGTCTTCGGGCTGCTGCTGCCAGCGGACCAAGTAATAGGTGTGGTTCCCGTTGGGGGAGATGGGAGGGGACCACTTCACCAGCAGCTTTGAGGAGGAGTTGGAGTAGGAGCGCACATCCAGAGGCATGGAAGGCTCTGCATACACAAAAGATCATGGTGCGGCCCAGTCGGCCCCGCGGCCTGCAGTGTCACACTCAAAGGCAGACTGAGCAGGAATACAATGACAACGTGGTCCCTACCAGATGGCTTGGTGCGGATGTAGACCACCTCACTCTTGGCTCCCAGAACGTGCCGGTCGTCGACAACCAAGGTGACCGCTTTCACAAGAATGGCGTACTGTGTCCATGGCTTTAATGATGACAGCATGACCCCAGGGTCCACGTCCTTATCATAAGGCAGGTCCACGTCCACCATATTCCAGCTGTTGGACCCGCATCCATCCTGACCGTCGAACTCTGTGATGTCCTGCAATGGGCTGCAGTGCACATGGAGAGCAGTCAGTCCCGGTAAGCCCCGGCGTGGAGAGCACAGTCAGTGCTGATAACTCCCGGCTCACAGTTCACATGGAGAGCACAGTCAGTCCCGGGAACTCCCAGCATGCAGTGTACATGGAGAGCACAGTCAGTTCCAGGAAACACTGGCATGCAGAGACGCCTGTCTGGGACATCTATAGGTCACTGTAAATTCCCTGCTACTACCTGCTTTCTCAGGGGTTACGTATCACTGCTTGCTTAGCAAGAGTGTTTCCATATGGCAGAGAACCTGTGTGTGCGTACAAGCGGGCCCGGTGAGCGAGTGGATGCCTGGCACGTGGCAAGAGCATCCGGTAACGCAGCCAAACACAAATCGTAAACAAAAGGGCTTTTATTTGCCGATGGAGAATGTCGATCATCCATGTGTGGCCCGGGCAGAAAGGCCCACAGAGGCCCACATATCAGCAATATAACTCCAACTATAAGGGCAAGACACATTATCACCACTGCTTATTAATTATAAGTGAACCGGGGACATTCATAAAGGGCAAATATCTAAAAATCCAGAGAGTGTGCACTTACGCTTCCTTGTAGTACACGATGAAGCTGATGAGGTCCCGATAGTCCGGCGGCCGGTACCGCTCCCACGTCAGCTTGATCCGGCTGCTGGTGGTGCTATTGGACGTGAACTTCAGGATGTAGCTCTCACCTGCGATATAGCAACTGCTTAGACACCCACTGCCAGCTGGCCGACTTTAAAGGGGTAATTCACCCCAAAATCAAAAAAATATATTCCTCAGATATGCGGTAGGGCTATTTATCCATCTAGTTTGTTGTGGTGAGAGTTGTGTAGTTTTGGATATTGGCCTTCTCTTGAATATAATGTAACCGAATGGCGTACTTTCTGTGGTGCCAAATGCCAAAAAATACAATTAAATTCAACAGTACTAAAAATCATGACCCAGTTACTCAAGATAATCCACAGACCTTATAGTGAGCAGTTTCATCTAGGAACTATTTTTTTTCTACGGAACTCCACAAACAAACCCAATCACTACGCTGAAGTTAGCACCGGGGTGCTACTGACAATGGGACCTGGTGTAAACATCAACGGCATCCTCCTCAGCGGAGTGCTAACATTAGCTTGCTCAGTGGTGTTAGGTGAGCTAGCAGGATCGAGCTATTAGTACTATTAACTAAGATAGTATTGTTGCTATTTGTTAGTGTTGGTAGCTGACAATAACTGATACAGCAAGCTCAGCCATGCTTAGATCCACATATCCCTGGGGAGGGAACCACTATTGGCAGAGGGTAGAGGTACGGTAAGCAGATGCCCTCTGCTGGGTTAGGAACAGTACCAGGAACCAGCATATGAACAAACACGGTCCTCATTACCAACCCTGGGGATGGGGGGACTGTGTGTTAATTTTAAATTTCAGGACCATAGAGCAATTATATTCTACAAAAACCCAACCAGATGACCTCCCCTACTATCGCCGTCCATTTGGCCTCTGCCACGAGGCTGCTCTCACTCTGAGAGCCAAGGAGTGGAAAGCATGAGAAGACAGAGAGCAGGAAGGATGGACTGGCCAGCGAGGGGCTGGGGTCTGCTTACAGCTAGCCCTGTCGCCATTATTGCGAAAGTCGTCGTCCTGGAACTTCTCCCAGATACCCGTCTTGTCCCACATCTTGCGGATCTCCGACATGCACAGCTTGGGGTTGAAGCGGAAGGAGAGCCTCCCCGCTTTGATGGTCAGGTTGTGCTGGGACCAGTCCCACAGGTACTGGAGGTTCTGGTTATCCAGCGCCGAGAAGGAATACAATCTACGAGAGAAGAGAGCACACGCTAGCTGTGTCAGACGATGACATGGAAACACCATGACGCACGAGACGTAGGGAAGCTCGTTTGCCAGGATTGATGTTAAAACCATTTAAATAACTATGTGCCTTGTAATTAACAGGAAGTCCAAAGCAGAAACAAAGGGAATTATAACCGGTGCTGCAGCAGGATTTCCCAGCTAACGTGTCCCCACCCCCCCCCACCCCCAATGGCATTCTGGGCCGTCAAACGTGGCCGTTGTCCTCCCCCATCCTGTGGGACAGGACAACATGCCTCATGCTGGTGGGGACTGCCAGGGCAATTAGTTTCCTTGGTTACAGGAATTTACCTTCTGCCTGTGATCGCTGAATTTGCATGGAGCCCGACTTCAACATCTTTTCATTCCAGGTCCCCTAACAGTCAGACAGCTCAGGCAGATTACAAATTAGGCACAACTAGCTAAACCCAAAAGCCCATTAGCACCAATTCGGCAGCCATGCTCTCCTCTTCTGGCAGAGAAGCCTGATACACACCAAAATTGCATTCCTGAAGCACATCACCAAGGAAACACTCGCGCCTGCAAATCATGTGCTTGTTTTCCTGAATAGCGAGAAAAATCCCCACACATTCACGTTTGTATTGTGCACAGAAAAAGTCAATCTGACGGATAAAAAAAAATGAGCCTGAAAAAACACCTAACAACATTTTAACTTTGTATTAATACTGTATTAATGCTCCAAGGGAAAGTTTTTTTTTTCGCTTTACCAAGCTTGAGGGTCACAGCACAGGGTCAGCCAGTGTGCAGCGCCCCTGGAGCTGGGGTTTAAGGGGATTTGAAGATGCAACCTTCTGATTACGGGGCAGAGCTACATGCTGTGAGTGAATGCAGGTAAAGGCACCATCTTTACCTCACCAGACCTACTGTGACACTAATGTCCAGGTGAAGCCCTGTTCCCATTAAGGATGGCATCACGTGTTTGACCTCCGAAGATGTTGTCCCTCTTGAAACACAAAGCCCACACCCCCTTCGACTAGCTTTTCCCTCCCCACCGCGCCCCACCCCTCCCCATCTTCCCCGCCCCTCCCTGGAGTCCCTGACATGCCCCGCCCCTCCCTGGCTGGCCACACCTACCCGTCCACCAGGTCCTCGCCGTTGATATAGCGCAGACTCTTGAAGAAGGACAGTGAACTCAGTGTGTGCGAGTGTCGGATCCTCACATTGCCCGTCACAGTCTGGATCCGCCCCATGAAGCTCTCCAGCTCCGATGCAATGTTATCTGCAAGGGCGGGGCGGCAGGCCAATGCAACCAATCAGTAAAGATCCCAAAACGGAGCTGGCCGCCGGGTCTTTAAACAAAATACTGTCTCAGAAATGCGTGTAACAAAATAGCTTTTGATAAATATATATAAAAGGTAGACCTAGCCCTTTAATTAAACATTATATTACAAATGTTCTGCGTAATTCCCATCCTGGGTTGTTCCCTGCCTCATGCCCATTGCTTCTGGGATAGGCTCCAGCCCCCCCACAACCCAGTAGGATAAGCGGTTTGGAAAATGGATGGATGGATGAATTACAGCTATTGCTATGACCAGTATGAGCATCAAACAGCTTATGTAGGGTACAGTTTGAACTCTTACTCAAGCCTGAGTACTGAAAGACCTTGAGCTGACAGACCATAATGACAACACAAAAGGCCCAGTGTCTGTATTTACTTTCCAGGGCAGCTGAAGGGCGGGGGCACTTACTTCCCCGGCGGATGTTGATGTGAAGGTTGCCCTTGATGAATGTGCAGTCCTTGAGCGACTGGGCGGAATCCACGGAATCGATGACCTTCCCGTCGCAGACCTTATCGCAGAGCCCATGGCAGGGGGTGCAGAACATGCTGTGGACAGCAGGGGGCGGTCACGCATTGCCTGGCTTCAGCATGGATCCCATGACCCCCCTTCACTGGAAACAGCTCGAAAGCCTCACATACAGTTTCAGCTTTTACAAACAAGTTCCAGGACAAACAGGGCTATTGCAGTAAATACAGTAATTAATCAAATACAAAGGGAAAAAAAAGTCTTCCCATGGTCCACTTGTAAGTTCTTCCCCGCAAAAACTGAAACAAAGAGGGTTATTCAACTTTTCTTAAACCAGAGACCCCCAAATGCAAGCAAAACAGTTAAGTCCCCTCGCCAACACCAATACACAATCACATAAGTTACTAAATGACCTGGGCTGGTGGTTTTAATACTGCTTTTCTTGGGAGGGGGATAGATCCCCTTTTACAGGGTCTGAACCCCCACCAACATGTTGCATGTTACATATCACCATACCGACATGTGCTGACACCCTCCCGGTTCATTGTATATTACTGTAGGGAGAGTGTGGATGTTTTACGGGGAAATGCCCGAAATCTGTTATCAACCCAGTAACTGATTTAAGCTCCTCGAGTCCGTCCCATGTGTCAGAGAGAGACGGCCTATCTCCGCAAGCCCCCTTCACATGTGTCGGCCACATGTCGCTTTTCTGTCTGATTGCAAGTGGTCGTATTTACCCCGACCCCGCCCCTTGTCCAGCCTCCTGTAGATCTGCCCACCTTAAAGAAGAGGCAGGGATGTGGCTGTTGTTTTTCTACACCAAACAGCCAGTGAACGTCACATGAATCAACAGCTATTCATACTGATTTTGATCACATCATGAACTGCATTGAGGCTGACCTGCAGTGCCGGCCTAGGCTTTTCGTGTCTATGTGGGATGCGGACGTTATGCACGCAGCTCACCTGTCACTGCCGTTGCGCGTGAAGCCCACAGGGCAGTCGGGCACACATTCACCGCCATGGATGACGAAGGCGTCAAACTCGTTGGGCAGGTGCACGTGGGTGCACAGCTCCATGCTGATGCAGCGCCAGCCCTCGAACTTGTAGGTGCCAGCGGGGCAGTCAGGCACGCAGCGGTCCTCGTGGAAGTAGTGCAGGCAGGCGGCACAGGACGTGTCACTGTCGGGCACCGTGCAGCTGCCCAGGCACTGTGGGTGGCAGCACTCGCCCGTGGGGGTACATGCACGCCGCTCACACCTGTCTGGGCACACTGGAAGAAGGGTTGGGGGCATCAGGTGCAGCCTCGCATAGGACAGCTATTCATCTCATGTTTCTGTAATAAACATACCTAATAACTGTCATCATAGCATAATAGAGTATAAAACCTCCTGTTCATTTTATGCTGATGGCAGCATCCGTTAGGGCAGGAGAATCGTGACTCCTGGATGTAGCTTCTGCTTAACAGCTAACAATAAATGAAAGATGCTCCAGTGACAAGTAGCAGAAATCAGTGCACAGGTATGGTCTCACTCGAGAGACCTGAGGAGAAAGGGAAGCCCCAAGCGGGAAGCCCCAAGCAGGAGACCCCCTGCTCTTCCCGCCGCACGCGAGTGATCCCTCGCCCCATTAAGAAAATTCAGTGAAGGAAAATAGACAAAGATGGAAGGCTCTAGCTAGGAGATTAATCTCTTTTACCAGAGCAGAGGGCCAGGCGCCAGTCAGCATGTTAATGGGGGGGGGTTGATGGGTTTCCTGGCCCCATCTGGGTCACCCAGGGCCTGGCCGCGAGAGCTAAGGAGCTCTCGGAGTTACAACAGCGAAACACTGCTTTGGTACAAATACACTCAGCTCTGCAGAGAAATACATAACTTTCTAGTGTTTCAAATGCCGCATTAAATCATTACTCAAAAGAATTGCACCAGACAGGGCTGCAGCCAGTGTCAATACATGATTCTACAACTGTCCATCAAAAAAACAAAGTGAACTGGACCAAGAACCGAACGACACCTGCCAAGATAACCAATGAAGCAATTGTGAGCAGTTACAAAGAGCTTAAACAGGGCTGAAGGCTCGGCTAATGGTTCAGCGAATAATATTCTTACAGGACAGTTTATTCAGCTTCTGTACTCAAGCAGAGAACAATGTCAACATTTCACTGAAGCACTGTTTCAAAGACAGAGCATGCCCCAACCGAAAGCGGGTACAGCAGGCTCAGGACAGAGCGCGCCCTAACGGACAGCGGGTACAGCAGGCTCAGGACAGAGCATACCCTACTGGACAGCGGGTACAGCAGGCTCAGGACAGAGCGCACCCTAACAGAGTGGGTATAATCACACACCACATTCTGAAGTCAAAATCTTTACAACTTTCTAATTTTATCGATTGCTTCACACACAGTGGTTTTAAATGGCCAAGATCTTGGTGCATGCTGTAATTACCCTTAAATAACTCTCTCACACGCAGTAGGGTTCAAAACAGCATGGATGCATGGCTGTTAGACAAAGACCATGGCACAGGCTGTTACCATATCATGGCAAGAGCTTGGAGGGAATACCAACATTAAACATCACATAAAAGCAAGAAAACGGGACAAAACTAGCATGCTTTATAACTTTATGTAATTTTCCAGGCAACAGTCTGGTAAATCTGTTACCACACTGAAACCTTTTACAGCAGATAAATCGAAAACCACAAGGCAGTTTAAAGATAAAACAAAAAGGAATTTCCATACAGACCACGGAAAGCCAGCAATCAGGCAGGCGGCGCTCTATGCATGATGGCATGTTGCAAATCATGCCTTGTATTCCTGAATAGCAAGAAGTGATGTGTGCTACATGGCTCCCCCCTCTAAAAGAGGCACCATCCTGGGCCCTCCACATCCAAACATGGGGGGGGGGGTTTAACAGCAAATATTGGGTATGACTTTTAAAAAATTTACAGCACATCCCACACACACACACACACACACACACACACACAGCAGTCCCCGAAAGCTGCCCCACAAGTTGGCAATAGTATGTATTTTGAAATGATGCTTTCCTTTACTGGAGGAGTATGACAACAGGTACATTAGAAGGCGTTACTGTTTGTGTATCACCTCCTGTTCATCTTTTCTAAGACACAGACACGCACACACACGCAGAGACGAGGGTGCAGCTTGGGGTCTGAGCGCAGGGTCGGCCGTTCATCCAGCCCAGCAGAACATTTCCCAGGGGCTTAAGGGCCTTGCTCAAGGGCCCCATGCTGAAATAAGACACTTGACTATTTGATTCGAACTGGCGACCTTCCGATGCCAGGTCCAGAGCTGTATCCTGCCGAGCTAGACACCGCCCCCATTTTCACATCTACAGACATTGTTTGTAAGTGTTGCATTTCTAATTTTCTAAAACAGATCACAAGAGCTTTCTAGAGATCTGAAAAGTGCAGCAAAGGTGAAGAAAATAGCAGGAAAAACTATAATTAGTAAACAGCAAAAACTGAAAACACAAATAAAAAAGCCAAGATGGCTGCTTCACACGTACGCCAGAAGGGTAGTGTGGCGCAAAGCGGCAGCTCTCCCCAGCCAGAGTTACCACCAAAGCGACATGTATGGGGTCACATCCTCAGGGCAGCTGCGATACAGCCCTGCTGGGAGGGTCTTCGCTCTTTCCTCTTGATACGTACGACAGTCCGAGGGCAAGGCCTGTTTTATCACTATATCGTGGGGTGTACCCTCAGCCACTGTGTTCTCTATGGAAAATTCTTGCGATGCTGTTGTATAACCTGAAGGCAATGCATTAATGCTTCTGTTTTCTGCTCTATTAACGGTGACACACTTAGACTCACTAACCCCCCACCCCCCAGAAAAGCACAGAATGGCTGTGCCTACTTACCCTCCCCCCCCCCCCAAGCCTCCTAATAATTCAGTTTCTTAAAGAAGACCAATAAAAAATGAGTGGTAAACAGGATCCTCACATATTTCTGACTCCATTTGCTGAGTTGCACCTATTAGATTTTCCGATCTGATATCCCGTCTGATGAAAGGGCCACGGACCGTGCCTGGGTGTAGCC
>JAODJX010000020.1:9652511-9668058 GCA_026776945.1 Isichthys henryi
ATGTACGTCCCCACATACACGCACGCATACACATGTACGTCCCCACATACACGCACACACGCACAAGCACACGCACACACGCGAACGCATCAACATGCCAAAAGCTCCGCGCACACCGACACACAGCACCTCGTGTTTCGGGAGGTGGCGCTCATGGCAGTTTAGGCACGCCTGGATGTAGGCCCCTGATCCCTGAACCAGGCTGGCATCCCTAGTCTGCTGCCCATGGCCTGGCCTGCCAACCCATCTGCCGGGATTAGCAGTGTGCTCTGGGGGAGTGAGATGTGTTCAGAGAGCTCTTATAGAGAGAAGGGAGTAGCAGTCTTACACACAAAGTCCAACCGAGCTAGGCCCCACCCCCATAGAACCCCACAGACTGACAGAGCTAGACCCCACCCCCACAGAGCCCCACAGACTGATAGAGCTAGGCCCCATCCCCACAGAGCCCCACAGAGCTGTTTCTTAAACCCCAGTCAGCAAGTGTCCAAAATTGAAGCAAGAGGGCTTCTACTCTGCCGCCACATCGACGCGTTTCGTCAGCAGGCCGTGACTTGAAGAGTGTTAGTTATCCGTCACATGAGATGTTGCTACTCACACTTGAAGCTGAAGACACTCTGCGGAAACAACAGCCGCAGGAAAAGGAAACGGGAATATTTAGGAGAAAGGGCCCCAGGAAGTGATTTGGCGCCCACATCAATCGCGCTCTTCCACAAATGATTGAAACAGGACGCCGTGGCTTTCTCCCACACAAACAGCGGGCCCATTGTGCAATGTTTTGCTATGGATGCAGCCAGGGGACATAAAGGCAAGCTTTGAAACAGCAGCAACTAACCCCCTCCCACCCAGAAAAATCTATCCCTTCAGCTGTGACGGACATAGCAGGGCAGCAAAGCTAGTGAAAATAGAGGGGGCCCCCAGCCCTAGAAAAGATGCTATTTGACTCCCTGCAGTCAGAGACCTCACACAATTCGCAAGGAATGGGTGACGTTGCCACAGTTGGCCAGCAGGGGGCCCTAGACTTGGACAGAAAAAGTCCTGTTCTCTTAATAACTAGCAACAGAGTGCTGCTGTACAGACACACAAAACAAAAATGGGAAAAATAACTATATATTCCCTTAAAAGTTACCACCCTACCAGATTAACTGGCCTTATGTTTAACTGTTATCATTATGGAAGTTCAAGATCAAAATTCAACTAACCATAATAATATTTGTCACTTTGCTGCATTATGCAAATTATTGGAATATAAGCTGGTTATTAAATGACAAACAGTCACCGCAGCTCTTTGATGACCTCAGGGTGCTCTGTGGACAATACCCACTCTTAATCTGGATGCCCCGCGCTGGCCCCCAACCACTCGATGCCCGGCTCCAGCCCTCCTCCCAAAGAATTGGCTCAGAGGTTCTCTGGCACGGTTGCATTATTACTAGAACACGGCAGCAAGGTGGCTATTCCTGTGCGGAACGTTATGACTGGCAGCCCAATATCCAACACTTTCTGGAAGAGTGATGTCTGCTCCCTCTCATTACACACAAAATGCTGCGCTAACGAGGAAGCCTAGTGCATGACGATAAGATGCGTGTCAGAGGGTCAGGGCAGCAAAGCTTTAACCCTGTCGGCGATTGGGGCTAGGCTGGCGCCACCTACTGGCTAGATGGTACAGGAACGCCAATAGTCATATTGACACTAACCTGTCAAAAGGGCGTTTTTTTCTACTTGGAGAAAGTACCGAAAGTACAGCACTCCAAGGTGTTGGTTTTCCACTGGCGTAAAAACTTGTACCAGCGCCGAATGACATCACAACCGAGGCGGGGTATTTTGTACTGAATTCAAAAATTAGCTGTAGTGGGACTGGACGATGTGCGATGTTAACACCAACATCACATGTTACGCACATACAATTCTTACATTGCTAGTCAGCTATATTAAAATGAGGCTTTTTCTTACTTTAAATTCTGTATGGGCACAATATCGCACTTGGGATTAAAGTTTCGCAAAAATATTTTTATTCTGTCATAGGAAAAAAAAACATTGGAAGCTTTGCAATTTTAATTATTCCTTTTATAGATTCTTAAATGTTTAAAAACCAGTTTCAAGTTTAACTAAAGCTTTCGCATGAGCGCTGCATGTATTCTCCAACACAATTGTAATCATTTTCATCCTTGCCGTTTAAATCACCTGAAGACAGATTTGTGAAGAATTTATGAACTCCTTTTTTGTTTATAAATACACAAATATTTATTCCAACAAAATCACATCGCCCTACTGCATTAGTGTATTCAAGAAAATGCATTTTCTCACCCTTTTTTTCTTGTCATGCCATCCGGATCTTTTTGTTATATATGTTCTTAGAACCAAATCACATTTTTTTTTTTTACTTTGTTTATCATTATTTTCTGAGTTATAAACTGTTATCAAGGCAGTGTTAGTATTGTGTTTCAGTGGCAAGTTATTTGCATAAAAGGATTTCAAGTCTCGCTCCAAAGAAATACCCCTGCTGGTTTGGTACTTTCGGTACTGGATCCTCTGGTACTGGTACTCGACTGGAAGTTAGTGGAAAAGGCAAAGTACCATACCAAAAGTACCATCCTTGGTGCAATGGAAAGGACCCCAAAAAGTACCCATTAAAGTTTAGCAAATTTCTGACCCCAGTACTCCCAGGGGAGAATTTACAAACAGATTTCCTATTTAACTCTGGATCGAGATGATGGAGAAGGTGAAACCCCTATATCCAGCACCTGATTTTCAGCATGCAGGCTGCATGAGAGACTGAACTGTAGAAACAAGTTTAGGATCTTAAGTGACTGACTCACGCTGTACAAGGCAGGGAGGCTGCAGGGAGAGTATTCTCAGTTCTCACGCACAGACTCACCACCCCCACTCCCACCAAATCAGTAGCATAAATGTTGGAAGACATGGAGGAGGGACAATATCCTGCAGTTTGAACGTTTCCATGATATAGCCATCGGACAGGTCTGCGTTTTCAAGACGATCACAGAGACCCATCCCAAAAGCTGGGTCTGATACTGTGGATGTACAGCAGCCAGAAAGTCTGCAAACAGTTCTGGAAATACCACCAGGTAAGGAAGAACTCTTAGTGTACCAACCCCCACTGAGCAGCTCTCCCATACCATAACCACTGAGATGACACATCCCAGCCTGCTTCTTGAAAAAGCTCCTCCAGACCACTTCAGTTTCATTGCATTAAACTGGTAACTGCTAACATCCCTGGGCTTGTCCCTCAACACCACCACCTAGCAGAAAGTGGAGATTTCCATGATCTGGAGACGTGCATTTCAAGGGAATGCCGCATCGGGACAAGCTTTCACTGGTAAGTGAGAAAGGTCAGCGGCAGACAGGCAGTGCTGAATAAATGCAGAGGAGGAGGAAGATAACGAGAGGATGCAGTGTCCTCAGGTCCACCTGCCTGACGTGGCGGCCTCCCGCAGCTCCAGTTACGCGCCTTTGGGGTCACGGGCATTTTAACAAAACAAAAGCTGCCTGTTCTAATCCCACACTGTGCCCCGTGAAGGGTCAGTCCCAGGAGGCCCAGCAGATTACACTGCTGCCCCAACATCGTGACACTTAATAAGATTTTCCTTCTACCTTCTACCACACGCCAGCCCAAAAGAGACTCACCATGACACACGCCATAGCCGCTCCTCCGTCTCACCATAACTGTCGTCACGCCCCTGACTCACCATCACACCCTTGCTGTAGCCAATTCTCCAGCTCGCTACAATCACCGATCCTCCAACGAGCCACCACCATCACCAATCCTACCAGCCGCCATCACCAAACCCCTCACATGCTGTCACTGTGCTACTCCCCCGGCTCGCCATCGCCGAACCCCAACCTGCGGTTGCCATCTCTGATCCAAGAATAGTCATCACTGATTCCCCAATGTGCCTCCACAGTCGCCGATATCCACCACCGCTTTCTGTACACGGCCCACAGCTCCTAACCATAACCATCCCTACGTTTCCATTGTTATGTCCACCTGCCTTTCACTTTACCTCCACCCCTGCGAAAGGGACTTTGGGGTTGGGGGGAGAGCTGTAAAAACATAAAATGCTCCACTGAGAACTTTCCCTTGCAGAATTAAAAAAAAATATATATTGGATTTCCTTATTTTTACATCCGGCCATGGCCGGTGTCGGGGCTGCATCCCGGTGCAGGACAGCCTGTTCATTTGTTTTTACAAGCTGCGATATAGATACCCAGAGTTATGTCTAAAATTCCATCTGGGAACAAAACCAGCCCAATAGAAGAGGAGGCACAAATGTGAGATGCAGGGAAAACAAGAGGCAGACGTGTCAGATAGGAGCCAGACGGAGTGGCGGCCAGCCCGGTGGGACACGCACATTCACCCAGAGTCTACCCAACCCCCCCACCCCGCGCTTGCCCTTCCGCAGCCACAACAGTCTGGGGTGGTGTGCCGTGGATCACGCAGCCCTTTACTGTGGGGGAGGGGGTGAAACAAACAGTGACGCTGTGGCTTGCTGTCCTTGGCCACTGCCTGACCCCAGCTGTCCCCACTGGGTTTGCGGATGAAGAGTCACAGCAATTCTCCTCTCCATCAATATCTCCCACCAGAACTGATATCCTCACAGGCATCAAGAAACAGCTCTGACCAGAAATGGGGGGGTAGTCAAGACGATCCTTCATTAACACTCAAATTTCATTTCAAAGTAAGTGAATAAAAAGTACAACTCTAACATTTATCCATATATGACACGAAACTTTAAATCCTGGCAATATGAAGAAACCCTTTGCAGCTTTGTCTCCTTGATACATTTGACCTGTTACTAGCGAAACATATAATATGAACTAAAGACAGAAAAAGAAAAAACACATACCCTGCAAGCCCCTCCCAAAGGGGGAGGAGCTCTGACCCTGACGCAGGCGCTGGTACGTACCTGCATGCGAGTACCTGCATGCGAGCATGGTCACGCCGATGCACACTCCTTCTGCGGGAGTCGTAGACCGTTACCGTGACAACAAACCACCATGGCCATTGGAAAGAGATGGAAATGAAGGGCTGCCAAGCCAGCAGAAAGCTGGGGGTCCCTGAGCATCACCACCGCACATGCTTCCTGCTCAGAGTCCTTCAGCATGCGATTGATACGCATGTGTGCATGGCGGGTGTAACAGCCTAGGTGGCCTCCCAGCAGCTGCTGGGTAAACATTATACACCCCCTTTGATTAACTGGCTCTCCCTGAACAGACGCAGATCGATACCCTGGGAAATCCCAGAGCACACTCAGTGCCTGGAAACCAAGGACTTCCAGACAGCAGTTAACGAGAGGCCATCGCCACGGCCTTGTCGCCGAATCTCATGGGGGTTCAGACAAGGGCTGCGCCGCCGGGTCCGCATGGGCCGCCATCACGGAGCAACCTACACAGGGCCCAGAATCAGACGTGCGGCCCTACCAGGCCTATTTTCCAACACCGCCGCCACTAATGACAATCATCATCAGAATCAATTACGATGATTAACAACAACTTGTTGCCTGGTTATATAACATGGATAACACTGCATTAATTATAATGCCAGTTTTAATCACTGTAAACGGCACATAATCCCTTAAAGAACAGCACAACCTTTCCCAGTCTCAGTCCAGGTAGGTTCACTTGGTTTGTTTTAGCCAGGTAATGCAAAGCACATCTGGACTGCTCAACTGAAAAAAGCAAAGAAATGTAAACTCAGCTTCCTTAGTAATAACTAACACATTAAATAAAACACTGTCATGCAGAGAAGGCCGCTAAAAGTGAATCGCATTAAATAACCACAACAGCAATGAATGATAATTGATTAGTGACCCACAGGTCAGCCCAATGAAGCCTCGAGTTAGTTAAAGAGACATAGGGGAACACAGAATGAGCGTGCAGAGCGGCCCCACGCCATGCCTTTGCATTCTCCACCGCTAAGCTCCTTGTAAAGAGTGTAAACAGTAAGCAAGAAGCACCAGCCAGGGAGTGTGAATAAAGGGGAGGCTTACACACTCACATTTACATAAAAGGCTAATCTGGTAGCTCCAACTCCATTAAGAGCTGTCATAAAGCACAGTCTGCTTGCTAAGACGACCAGCCTCGACTATGCTTTACATACCAGAACCAATCAGCATTCAGGGTGGGGCTTGGGGGCGGGACTGCCAGTGCTCAAGGGCTTAGGGCCTTAAGCTTGTTTGACCAGCTGTCTGCTAGCCTTAAGACCTTTACGGGCTCCTCTTTCGCTAGTGGGGGGTTCCAGCAAGGGCCCAGACTGTTGGTGCTGCTGCCACGCCCATCTGTTTGCTGAGCCACCCGGTTTCCCAGACAGGCCGGTCACCCGGAGCTGCTCCAGGTGAGACAGAGGGGCCCGCCGTAGATCAGTCACAGTGGCACGCTAATCTGCACGCTAATCCTCAGAGGGCAGCGGGCCGATTTGCTCAGCCAGGGCAGCGGCTGGTAGAGCACTGGTGACTCGCAGTGCTGGAGCTTGCGTGGCCATGCAGATGCATGCGGCATCTGGAAGGGACAGGATTTCTTCTAGCAGAGACTGCAAAACAAGTATCAGGAGACAGACACATGAGAGGTTCTCTCTTATTTCTGTATCACTGCTGCACACCCACCAGTGCCTGATTCTCTCTCGGTTCTGTGTCTCTGTGGCACAGCTGCCCGTGTCAGGTTCTCTGCCTCTACGGCACGGTTGCCTGTGCCCAGTTCTCTGTCGGTTCTGTGTCCCCATCACATAGTCACCCATGCTCGGTTCTATGTTGGCGGTAAGTGCGGTTTGGAGTATTGCGACCTCAGCTGGGACCTGACACCTCCATACCTCAGCGAGCTCCTCAGCTACACTCTGCTCCTCCCTTAGTTACCGTTGCCTAATGGTGTTTGTTTTCTGTAGAAACCTCTCCATGGCCTCCTTTCCTGCATATCCCCCCCCCCTCCCTGGCCCCTCCTAAAAATGTCTCGGTAAACAGAGGGAGTCAGCCAAGAGATCCCGTCCCCCTCCCTAACAGCTGCCACAGCCCTGAGAGTCCAAGGAGATGCTCTCTGCCGAGACACCCCATCTCCCCCAACAGAATAGGAACTACCAATTATGTGCACCCAGGGGCTGTCTCTCACAACTCCACCCCCCACAAGTTACCCTGCTCTGTGAATTCACAGCCTAATGCAGGTGTCAGAGAGGTGAAGATGGGGGGAGGGTGGCTGGCTGACTACTTCACTGTTTACTAAAGCGTGGAGTGGGGGGTTCCTCAAACTGTGAGAGGGGAAGACATTTAGGAAGGCAGGTCATCCAAGGATTCCAAGTGATAATCCTAGCAACACACGCCCCCCACATTCAGTAAAGGACTGCAGAGGGGCAGTAAATGCAGGCGTGCTCTAAAAGCCCACAAAGGTAACAGATAACAGAACAAATGTCACCTGCGTCCTCTCGAGGCATGGAGCACATCAGCCGATTTCAGTTCAAAATGGCGTCGTCTGGCATGGCCGATAGCCGTGTTAGCCCAGACTCTCACGCAGCGTTAGGCATAGCTCCCCCGGTTCGCCCCTTCTCTGCGTTTCTTCTCCTATGTGGTACACCACACTCACAGTCCCCACCTCCTTTGCCTTGACTCCTGAGGCCTGGACGAGAGCCGAGTGGTTAGCCCGAAAGGCCGGATACTGTGACTGGAGCGATCTGCCGGGCCACGGGAGAGTACCCCCTGGGAGAAAGCCGGCATTGCGGCTAACTCCCACACACAGGCTGCGGTTGGCCTCCAGGCCAGAGGCCATCTCATTCAGCCGCCTGAGGGCTTTTAGTAGACTGACAACAGCTTTTTTTAAGTTAGCGAATAGCTTAGCATAGACCAGTCCCCCTAAATTAGCATACGGCTATGAGGCCAGTCCCCCTGAATTAGCATACAGCTATGAGGCCAGTCCCCCTGAATTAGCATACAGCTATGAGGCCAGTCCCCCTGAATTAGCATACAGCTATGAGGCCAGTCCCACTAAATTAGCATATAGCTAGGAGGCCAGACCCTCTGAGTATCAAATCTTCCTTCTCACACTGGTTACCTGAGTATGAGGGCGCATGCTTGTGCAGCAACCAGCAGCAAGTCACGTATAGAGACCGTCCTGTCCAGATATTGACTGTTTCTGGCATCTCCTACTGAGTTAGAATGTTCACTCTGTTGTTCAATACACCACCCCAATTCCACACTCAAAAAGTAGCATTTTAATGCAAGTGAAGCAGACAGTCATTCCCACGTTATATTAGTGTCTTGAATCACCAAACCCAGAACTCTACACGGAGCACCCCTGACCCTGTTAACTGATGGTACTGTCACACAAACCTCTTTTCACCATCCAGATACACACACGTGTCAATCAGCTGCTTGGTAATTTCAAGTCAAGTCTTACAAGTGTTTACATTAATAAAATACATTTATGAATGTTTATTTAGCTCAATATAACCAACATGTTTCATTATACTTTGACCAAAATATTTTATTAGATTGTCAATGTATATTCAGCTCGACATGTTCATAAACAGAATGATTTCATTAATTATTAAAACCTATAGGTCATACTATCAAGCTAAATATTTGGGATGTAATGATACTAAAAACTCAGTCCGATAATATCACGATAAAAGGTTCACGATAATTATCCCGATATTTTTAAAGTGCGCAACTCTTAATAATCAACATGTTTGTTTATGTCAAATTTGTTCTTCCTTTTAACATAAAGTGCTTCTGCTTTTATCATTAGTGAAATATCCAGCTATGACCTTAAGCATTTCCCAGAACTTAACTATAATTGTCCTTTGCAATGAATGACTGAACAATGCATGCAATTATAAAACAGAAACAAGCAGTCAGTGGTTCCTTTATAAAATACGAATTATTATCGCAGCAGCTGGATCTTTTAATCAAAATACAATCTGTAATTCTTACACCACATAAGCCGTAAAATCAAGTTTAGCGAGTTTTCTTTTCACTGTATCCTATGGCAGCCCACTGTTAGCACTTCCCTCAATACGCCGCTGAAGGGCTAGATAGATTGTGACATCACTTCACAATCTGCATACAATTTTCTTCTTAGAGAGAAATTATCGTTTTGTTAATATACTGTAAATGTGTTTTTGTTTCTCTTTGACCAATTTATAAATTATTGCTGTAACACTAATAGATTTAATGACCTATTGTCATGTGATTTACACAACGCCAATAGAGCACAAAGCATTCTTTAATGTAGTATGTATTTTTTGAGACTTATATGAACGAAATAACCACGTGATATTGTGGTTGATATCGTAACAGTCCGACAACGGTTGAGGTATTTATCACGATATTACGTTTTTCATTACATCCCTACTAAACATGATTTTAAAATTATACTTAATAAAAACACCTGTTTTAAAACATTCGCAAAAGTATTTTATTAATGTAAACACTTGGAAGGGTTGAGTTATGAAACTCAGGATTGCCTCACTGGCGAAGCACCTGATCTACACATTACAGAGGGAAGGGATCTGGACGGTGGAAGAGATTTCACACGACAGTAGCAAGACAAAAGTGAGTGACCCTGTGTCTGCCTGGTGGGGCTGTGTGGAATACAGAGACACTCCCCAGTCTAGACTTCAACTGGTTTAGGTAAGCCCAGCAAGTCACCTGACCAGAACCAAACAGCCCAGCAAGTCATCTGACCCTCACCAAGCACAGTTAATGGGCTTATGTAAGCCCAGTGAGTAACCTGACCCTCACCAAACATAGTTAATGGATTTAGGGACGCCCAGCAAGTCACCTGACCAGAACCAAACCAGCCTGGTGAGTCACCTGACCCTCAAACACAGTTATTTGGTTCAGGTAAACCCAGCACGCCAAACCAAAACCACAGAGCTTCACAAGTGCCGAGGCGCTAAACATAGCAGGCAAAAATCACACTGAAGCAGAAGAGCAGATGGTGGTTTTGCAGAACAGAGCTATTTACAGATCATCCTTTTTGTTAAGAAACCTCAGCCGTGCTACACAAGCAACAACAAGACGAGTCTCACGAAAGTTCAGGTAAAATCCACTGGCTAGAGGTGGGCAATGTCACAAAAATATCAGCCATTAAAAAAATATATATGTGCAATATATTTAATTCATGTTGGTTTTTAAGACCATTTTCAAGTTACTGAACAGTACAACTAAAATAATTCAACAATTGTAATTAAATAACTGTAAACATCTCTATAAGATAATAAAACTTAAAATAAAAATCAGCACAATAAGGTAGACACAAAAAGTCTGTCATGCTGCCATCTGACTTTACCTTAATAGATTGTGGAAATTACTATTGTTTGTGCTGAGTCGGTAAAATCCAAACAAAATCCATACTACCGATGCAGAATTCTATTAAAGGACCAACTCCTCCATGCCTTCCATGCTGCTACATTGCCAAAAAGGGAATGTGTTGCATGTTGCGCATTACATGCTGGGACGAGGGCATGAAAGGAAGAGAAAGGAGATTAAGAAATCCAGGGCAATACCTACTGCTTGCTATTGCCGGTTTATTGGTGCGTCAAAATGGATTTGGCTGACAAAAGAGCTTTAGATGCATGTATGAGCCATAGAACTCCAATTGTTAGAATGTGCACTGAAGCAATACTAAGGATCACTGCGCAAAGGCAGATCGTGGAGACATGTTAATCGTTCATGATCTAGCATCACTGAATCGCTATCGCTGGCGACAGGTAGGATCTGAGGGTTCCGCCCCATGGGCCGCCAGCTTGGCCCAAACAGGGCCTTGTCATTCCTGCACCGGCCAGCGTGGGGCTCCTCCCCAACTCAGCCCAAAGGAAGCTATGCTTATACAAGCGAAGTGGCCAAACTAGGTGTTGGTGGTGGGGGGATTGGGGCGCTCCTCTTAGCCACAGGTGCCGCCTCAACGCATCTGCGGCTGCTTCCAGGCCTCCTGCAGAAAGTCCTCGCCTCTCAGGGGAGGAGAGAGGAAGCCCATCGTCACAGAGCCAGCGGTGCAGACACGCGCGCACAAGTGTACATACAATCAAGCACTTGTGCTCAAGACGGCATGACACTCTCAACAGCCCAAGGAATAATGGACGAGGAAGTAGTTAAAGGAAACGAAACAAAGCCCCCCCCCCGCCCCGGGTCCTCTCCCTCAAACAGCCGCCCAGCCCCAAACAATCCACGGCCATTGTCTGCTGCCATCACTTATCTCATGGATAGATGCAGGAATCCTGGGAATGTCTCCAGAGGACCCACCGACGGCCGTGGACAATGTCGTCCTGTGACCTGCGGCTGAACTCTTGCCGCTGGCCAGCCACCGGCATCCGGGGCAGCGAGAGTCGGACGCATGCTGTGAGTTCCCACTCAGGCTGCAAACAATGTGACGATTGGGGAATGAGGAAAAAACCTCACTGGACAGCTGGGAGATGCTTCCAATTCCATCGCAGCATAGACGACCTTGAAGGAAACTGAGTGAGCGAATGATCGAGGTCTGCGCTGGCCGGGCAGCTGAAGATACAGTCAGGCCTCGCGGTATTCCAGACCCGGATCAGGAAGTACACCCAGGAAGAATCGGAACACCACTGGAGTGCGGCCTTCCCAATGTGCAAGCTGTGCATCACACTCACCAGTAATAGCCTCTTTGCAGAAATGATCTGAGGCGGAAAAACCCAAACTAGGTCAGCATCCGGCTGTTGAACCACCAAAGGAGCAAGCGGGACGCCGGGCAGGGTGGCGGCCTGAGGGCGGAATGGAGGGTGGGGCCAAACAGAGGGTGTGGCCAAACTGGGTGGCAAGCAGGACAGCGAGTGGGATGGAGGGAGGGGGGGCAAACAGAGGGCAGGGCAGACAGCAGAATGGAGGGTGGGGGCAAACAAAGGTTGGGGCGGCAGGCAGGACAGAGGGTGGTGTGCGGTGGGACAGGGAATAGGGCAGAGAGAGGAACAGAGGGTGGAGCGGGGCAGAGGGTGGGGACATGGGTGGAGAGACTTGGTGGGAAAACACGCAGTTCCCTCATTTCTGCCAGGCTGACTGAAGGAAGGGACCTGAGCCCTTCGTCACCCAGTAAGGAGGAGCCACACAGCCTCCATCTCACAAAAAAAGTTCATGATGGAGCAAAAAACAAGAAAAACAACTAAGATAAACTCCAAATTGGTGTGATGGCTGTAAGCGAGCAACGTAGTAGGCAGGGTCAGTAATATATCACATTGCTACAGAAGGCCCCAGATACAAGAGGGCCACTGGGGGGAAATTCTATAACTCTGAACCACCCAGATTTCCTGAGGAGTAAAGGGTTTGCTTTGGAGTGATATAAAGCCCCCCCCCACCCCCCACAACCTGCAGTGTTAAAATAACCCGAACACCCCATTATGTAATCAGCGCAGGATTAGCGTGTCACCGATTAGGGCAGCAGGCTGAATCCAGCACCATGAGTGTACATGTGTACACGTGTACACATGTACGCACACACACACACACACACACACGGAATTCAGACGCACAAAAATGCTCTAACAGGCAGCTGTGCCTTTCGGAAGATAATTATTTAATATCAAAAGTTCAGCCGGGAAAAAATGAATAAATTTAAAAACAAAAAAACTTACCGTTTCCAAAGAAAAGCACAAACACATTATGAGGCGCGGCTGAAGGTTTATTAAAAGTTATTAACTTCTTGTAGTTATTAAAATGGCCCCACTAGCTATAATTACGCACACTAATTAGCCTCAGAATAACAGGCGGCAGCTCACGTCCCTGCAGGGATCACCAGGGTCATGCTATACTACACCTTTCCCCAAAGAATCAAATGCGAATCCCGCACACTTCTGAGGGACTGCAGGCCCAGACGGACATGAGGGAAAGCGGCTTACAGGGGGCCAAAGAAACCCACCAGAGGGTCTGGGGGGGTGGCTGGGAGTCACACTTAAAGGGGGCTCCAAAGGGCAGCTGACACTCCACCGTTATGAGCTCCAGCTCCTAGCTGGGCACCCCACTGACAACGCAAACTAAATATACACAAACTATATTTATAGTTAAGGTTTTGGTGCAGTTCTTGTTGGAATGTGCACTGACCAATAAAATCTCCTGTTTATTTCACTGCTGGTTTGGGATTGGCTGGGATAAATACACTTACTGGAAGAGAGCTAATGCTTTATACTCTACTGATGTACCTTTATAGCCAAAGATTAAAATGTGCAAACTGAAAAGGCCAATAAGATTAATGATCAGCGCTGAATGGCAGGCTGTGCAAAGCCGAAAATGAAACCGATCATGTAAAAAAGCTCATCTACACTACATTACCCAGAATCCCTCATACCATACAGACGAGGCATCTACACATGCACTGAGAAATGAATAAGATCCATTTCTTTGCTCGTGCGCCCAGCCCTGCCAAGCCAACAGCAGACCGCCTAACATGCACCACACTCTGCTGCTCCGTGGGCACAAGCTCACAGGTCACATGACACAATGTCCACCAGCACTCGCCGGGGCCAACCTCACACCTGCGACGCCCTTCAACATCACACAGACGGTGGGGAATTCCATCACCACAGCAAGCGCAGGCACGTTCCCTCATGCAGAAACTGAACGAACACCAAACCACACCCGCCCCATTGCACATTCAGGACACATCGGCCTGTGGCTTTTATTCAGTGTGGCGGTGGCTGCCGTCACCACGGCGACCCCACTCGCCTCCCAGCGGGCGCCGGGCCTCCCGGAGGCGCTGGAAGCCCGGCAATTAAAGCAAACTCACTGGTTCCCAGCCATGGTTTAGAAGGGCTTTAATAAGCTGGAAACTATTTGTGAAATGACTGATAGTCCAGCGCGTGAGGAGCCCAGCAAGAACAAAGGCCCGCATTGTGTGAGGGCGGCCTTCTCTCGTGCCCATGGCTGCTGATAAATCAAATCCGCTACCCAGGTTCAGGAACCAAAAGCCATGGAAGCAGCTGCCCCCCCCCCCCTCACGGTGTCTATAAGAACCAGAGATGCAATGAAGGGAAAACGAGAGAGAAAGATAGCAGAAGCCAGCCGGCTGGGGAAAGGCCTGGTGCACACCTGCACGCACCCCCCACCCCACCCCACCCCACGTGTCTGACATTGGTGTTTTGGAGAGCGTGCCTCAGTGCAGGCTGCTGGTGAACACGCCTGTGTGGTACAGCCAGAAGAGGACCGGAAAAGTCGCTGGGCGCCGTTCTTCACATTCTCCGGAACGTTCTGACAGAGGCCGAGCTGATGCAGCTACCTTGGTGCACGTCCTGGGCTCTACTTTTCTTACAGGTGCTCAGAGGGACGACCTCTCAGGCTGACACACTCTCACAGGACAAAAGGGAAAAATCTGTACCTTTGCTTCTTACTGAAACTGTACCCTTGTAACTGTACCTTTTAAGAAGGGATGGGCCGATTCACATTTTTTCAGTTCCGATCCGATTGCGATACACAACTGTCGATACCGAGACAAGAGCTCCTTTTACTTTGTTATACTTTATATATCATTTTTAAGCTAGCAAATACAGATGGAAAAAAATGACAAATATTTAATTAGGCTATTACAAACATACATAACGTACTGTTCGACCTCGTTTGTACGTCTTGTTTTAAGCATTTTTGAGGCATTTGCAGTTTAATATGAATATCTTCAAAGCAAGTACACACAAGTGGCGAATGCTTAAAATTTTAACACAATTTTTTCCCCATTGGCGTCAGCTCAGTTACACTTTGTTGCGATGGCAGCCCCTCTTGTATCACAAGCTGCAGCGAGTTCGCAACAGTCCAAGTTAGCGACTCCCAAATCATCCGTTGCTTTTTTTTTTTGTCTCGCACAGTTGCATGTGCTTTGTTAAGTGGGATTGTCCATTTAACGCTATTCCCACCTCTCAAAACTTTATTTTACAAAGACTGCAAAATCGCTATGCTACTGGTTTCTGTTAAAAGCGTAAAATTCTCCCGAATTGAAGAAGTTTGCGCATGACGTCACAGCAAGCGGAAGTCACTGTCCTCACACCTACTGAGTAACAAAAAAGACTGAGACACAGCTTTGGCAAAAAACACATGTAAAATGGGAAAGAGCTGTCGTGTGATTCATTGTACAAATAGATTTAACACGAAATAGGAGCTGTAGGACGTGGATCGGTCACGCATGGTTGATACCCGATCCGAATATCGGATCGGTGAACCTCTACTTTTAAGGTACAGAAATGGAGTCTAAGGAACATTCTAAGGGTACAAACAGCATTAATGTACCATCAATTGTACAGAAATGTCCCTGAGTCCCATACCTGTGAAAGCGGTTCTGGGGGTCGGGGACAAAGAAACTCTTAATTTGGGTGCAGGAGTGCAGAAGGGTGAAAGGGGGAAAGGATGCTTTTCAGCATCAGCATGGGAGAAACAATGAAGACAAAATGGTTAAGGGGCTTGAAGAAGCTGACAGGGAATGGACAAGTGTCGACAGAATGCATGCAGGACAGGTCACCACTCCCTGTGGTACAGTGCCCTGAGGACAGGTATGTATGCACGCCATTATCAGAGCGGGGGCCAGCGTCCCACAAGGTCCAGCTGAGAGAGTGAGTGAT
>JAODJX010000020.1:9688900-9699506 GCA_026776945.1 Isichthys henryi
ACACACACACACATCCCTGCCTCGTGCCCATTGCTTCCGGGATAGGCCCCGGACCCCCCGCGACCCAGTAAGGATAAGTGGTTTGGAATATGGATGGATGGATATATATACACACATATATATATATACACACACACACACACATACACACACACACACACACACACACACACATTTTCAAAGCCATCATGGCCTTTAACCGAGAATCTTACACAATATGGCATCCTGCCCACAGTCCAGGGCAACAAGGCGGCAAATTCTGACCCAAAGAAGAATCTCTGCCATCCTGTTTGAGGCAGTTGGTTAAACTTTGATAGGAGAATCTTTCAACTGCACGTCTGGACTGAAACCACCAGACTGAACAGTAAAACCCAAATAAAACCGAGTTCACAGAGTTCTCCCTCTTCCAATCAACAGAACCAAGTCTGTCTTGCTTGTGAATGTATTTTTACATGTTCCATTTTGAAACCCTAGTTTTTTTTACATTTTTTTTTTCTTTTTCATGATGAATCAGGAAGTCTTTCTCCCTCTTCGTTCGCTTGGAAGCTAAAGCGTGGAAATTTTAGACTGCCGAGACATTAAAGGGTGTTAAACATTTTAAAAGCTTTAAAACCAGGATATTAAATTGACACACAAAACATTCCTTTCTCACAGAGTGCCTCATTACCTCATAGACATTCATAGCTCACAGTGTTTTGTTTCCAGAAGATCTTTTCTTTTCTTCAAAGTAATGCGTTCTCGGATGTCGCTCTGGGCCAGACGCGACATGGAGCAGTGCTGCCAAGCCGTGAAACACAGCCCAGACGAACAGGTTCACGCAGAAGCTCACACGAGGTCGAGGCCGCAAACACTGCTAATTTGCAAACAGGATGGGGAAGTTAAGTAACATGTGAATATGCTTGAGGCAGGGGAAATTCGGGAGAACTTTCACTGAAGCAGAGAATGATGCTTCTGCAATACACATCCTTAGAGTACAGGAACCTGAACACACAGGAACAAGCATCAATTTTTTACCCTGGGAATCAAACTTACAGGCCTTGTGTTGTACTCTTAGACAAGGGACCCACTTTGTACATGTCTCTAAATATTGTATCAACTAGTGGAGAGAGTGGAGAGTGTGACGCTATCTTGTACTGTTTTCTTACTGTTTTTGGTTAGTCGTCGATGTTTTGTGTCGCATCGTTCTTTTGGGTCGTAAAACGAAGCGTGCCTCCTAGCTAACTTCGTTTCTGCAATTGTGGCCTCCTGAATCTGTTTTCCCGTACTTTTAAATTGCTGAGACAAACAAAGAAGTGGTCTCACTCCCACTCTAAACTGGGACGCAACACATCGAAATAACGTCACCAGGTATGAAGGCACCTGCTTCGCGATTAAACCATTCCATTTAACAGCCTCATACAAACACAGTGCAAAATGGAAATAGCCACAGACCCCCTGGGCACTATGTTATTCCCACATCACTATGGCTCCATTACAACCGAAGCACTCCCCCCAGCCGGCTGACACGCACAGCTCTTCCTGATGACCTCACAGCCCCTGGGACAACATGGGAAAAAGAAAACAAACCACCAATTTGCACCCCACCGGAAAGACCCATGAAATGTACACTGCTGCAAATACAGTGGCCAAGATTACTGCCAACAAGCAATAATAGCTAAAGAGAAATTATATAAATTACATATTGACAACTGGAGTCATGTCAGGTGACACCTTTATGGCAAACCTGGTTACTACGGCAACTCTTGGCTTCCCAATAATAAAAAGGCTAATTGTTTACATTAATGAAATGCAGGGAAAAAAGTCATCTCAAGATCCGGTGGTCATCACTGATGCAGGAACCAGCTCCCCATCTCAACATAACCGACTCATGAGTCGAGTGGCAAGCAAAGGAACAAGGAACCGTCCCAGCCAGCAAAGCTACTTTTACAGACTCCTGTAATCTAAATGTTTGCATGGGGTAGTCTGACTCACATAAGCACCGGTGCAGAAAATTGGGCACACCAATGTTTATCAAAACAAAATCTCTCTGCCTCAGTGTTTCCAGAAGCATACCCTATTTATACTGACCGCTTTCCTTTCAGTTTCAAATGCAGGACCCCCATCCCCGCCCTCCAACTAAGGAATTACTGATTCAAGATACTCCAGTACTCCAATAGCCTTTCTTGCATCTTCCACAGAGAAATGTAATTTTTAAGGTACTTAGGATGTCTACACATCAAGGAGAAATCAACTAAATCCAGACTCTACCCAGTGACCAGCCTTGCAGCGTCTATTTCAAGTCCAAATACTGTTCGGTTATCTACTTATATTTACATATATCAAAGTTTTTAGAGTTCACAGAAAATACTTAACGCAAACGTAGTATATAAACAGAAATTCATGTAAAGAATGTGGAGGTCAGTAAATCTACTATGATGGGACTGGCTGTTCCGAAAGGATTAACATTTTCAGCACGAAGGTATTTATGAGCAGCCAGAAACTACAGGTACAGCACAGAAAGAATGTGCAAAATTGCTGTTTTAGGACTGAAGTCGTCCTGTGACTGAGGGAGGAGACCTCAAGCCGTGAAAATGTATCTTCGCTAAATTGTTGGTTTGCATCGTTCTTGTAAACATCACCTTTGTCCCTCATACCCTGGCACATGCGAACCAAAAAATGCCCTGATGCCCAGAAGGAGGGCAGCGATAAATCCGATCGAGTCAAGACTGAAACACGAATTTATTTTTGTCTCCGCTCAGTTTATCGTGTTGGATTCCCAGTTTACATGGATCAGCGACCAAGCCACCAGCATTTCCCAGCAGAAACCGAAATGCCGTACGATCGATTATCCGGGATGCCAGAGCCGGCTGCCGCGCCGCAGGTCGGCGCTCAAACGGCCGCATGGTCAGATTACGATCATTGCAATAAGGCGGCGAGCCTGCCGAGTTTCTTATCTATACATGCCATCCACTATTATAAACTATCATCTTAATATATCAAAAAGCCAATTCACTAAAAATTACCGAAATTATAACCGAACAACATTCTAAACGTGCATGACCCAATGAACAATAGCTTTGGGAAAAATATAATTCATTTTCATGAATTAAAGTTTGCACGAATAAGAAACGCGTGCCATCGCTGTGTTCAGCAATCTGTGTTCAGGACAGCAGGTTTTGATATTGTAAGAAAATGCAGATTAGAAAATGGAGATGGCCAACAAAAAAAGCATCAAGGGGCGAGTGCATTTACGGTCCAGTATCTGGGATCGGTGTGAATCTATTGTTTACTTATGTTACATTCAGAAAATTCAGATAAACGAACATATAAAAATCCACATATTTATCGCTATAACGCGATCCTTTCCCTGCGTGCAGTTCCCAGCGTGCGCATTTCTCGGCTTACAGCAGTTAACATTACTTTAAACTAACGGGTTAACGCGGTTTAGTTTTCAAAAAGCAGATCGGGTACAAACTACCATTTAAAAAGCACCACAGCCTCGTAACACGGCGCATAGCAGAAAGGGGCCTGACCATGTATGTGCCGTGATTTTGTCACATGGAAGAGCGCAGGACACACACGTGTTTATGAGAGAAGCGGCCGGACCGTGCAATCCTCCGTTACACGTGGACCCCTTCATCTGGACCGGCGGTCCACTGTTGCCGTTTTAGGAATAATAAACTGATCTGCATTATGTACTGCATAAACACAAGAGAAAGAAGACACACATGTACCGACTGGGCGCATATAAACATAACTGCAGGACAAACATAATAAATCCATCCATAGCTTTCCTTCAACTGGTCCACGCACAGAACAAATAATATTTTGCACAAGGTCACGCACTACGGCAACGCTCAACAAACAGTTAAAGAGTAATCTGGCACTTACGTTCTCCATTAGCTGGCCCAAGACAGATCGTGGATACTGCCAGAAGCAGACCTAAAAAAGAGGTCAAATGATCGTTTTCTATCCCAGACCTCATTCCTATTAAAAGTAATAACCGTTCAAAAATACTGTCGTTGTTCCCCAAGTGAAACAGTGGGGGGAATGGGTATAAAAGGAGGTTCTTCACAGTCACCAGAAAAAACAAAGACCCAGTTAAGTCGGTTTACTCCTCAAATTGATCCGCGTCTCGGGCGATTTGCGCCGATCCACGTTTTCGGGAGCTGCGTGTTAAACAGTCCAAGTCCCCGAAAGCGGGCTGCTCTCTGCCGGCGCTCACACGATTTCTGGAAGAGAAAATTATATATGTATCTATATAACAAAACGGGTTGAGATGGTTCTTATTTTCTCCAATTCTTCAACGAGATACGACTTGTTAAAAAGACACCGAAGTCAGGAATTGTACTTGGCTGATAGTACTCCGCATCTTCAGCCTCCATGTCTTAAAGGGGGGAGGACGCACGCTTAGCTAGCCAGTGTTAGCTTGAGAGCTACCAAGCAGAACCGATCCGAAAAAAAGCAGCATCCACAATATCCCAAATCCGCCGAGCTGTACCGGGACTGCCAGCTCCTGTTCCCAATGAAGGCCGCTTTTACTAAATGAATGAAATTTCAACTCCCTTCCAGTCCGAAGAGCCTATCTAACTGAGGTCTCATCCAATATATATCCGTCAGGACAAAAATGGTTTCACCAGCTGCACCCCCTCCTTTCGCTCCCTCCCTCCCTGTCTGTCGGCTTTGCAGTTGAAAATTGTATCCCTTTCTTGCCACGCAGGACCGGGAATGCTGCACCGGAGGCTCCCGGCTCGTCGTGCCGGAAAGCCCTGCGGCTTTTTCTTTTAACAGCACAAGCGATGTTAACGTGGGGAGCCGGTAAATCCCTTATTCGGTCCTCAACAGCCTCGGCCAGAAAGGCACCAGATGAAGCAGCTTTCCTCGTCGCCCTGCGCTCCGCGGAATCAACGCCGTAAACAAGACTCGGCTTCTCATACAGACACACACACACATACTCCAGGCGGAGTGCGCGCGAAAACCCGGCTAGGACATTAGTGGAACACGGGCTTAATTCTCTGCAATAAACACCATCATTACAATACATTAAAGGTATGCAAGCTGTTTTCCTTATACGTCTAAATATTTTCTCTTTCAACGGTTTTTGGATACGTGAAGCTAAAACCTAATACAGACTAACGTAGTTGAACTCTAAATAAATAGATAGATAAATAAATACATATCACCAACCTTGAAATGACTTGAACAAACAGTTTATGCGTCCCCCTCCGCTCATTAAGTAGGTTGTTGAATATATATTTTCATTTGTTTTATTAGCTTATTATTAATTCTTCGTTCTTAAGTTTCATTATTTTTTTTAGTTCGGGTTCAATAGGTGCTATTTTAACAAACGCTCTGACTGCGGGGCAGAGAAGTTATTTTTAGCTGTGGTTATGGCATCCTTTTGCCAAAATCCTACTGATCTCTATTCCCCTGATGGATAGAAGAGCAAATAGACCAGGACCGGTTAGTTTTCCCAGTGTAACATAGGGAGTTCCCCTAGTTTAAACTCTTCCATTCACGTACATACAGTATGGGGAACAGCGAGTATTAATATGCAAATGCCTGAAAATCTTTTAAATAAAAATGACCGAATAGATTTTTGTCTTGAATGAAAAATGCATCCCTGTATTTTTGTATTTTTAAAATTTTTCTGTACATATACAGGAGCGTTTAGACGATGAATTGATGGATGTGTGTATTTATGCAGAATAACTAATATATGCGTTAACCGCAGCGATGTATTTACTACGAAAAAATGCTGTTGAGATCAAATTAAACATTTTAGGGAAACTGTTTGACTACGAAAACAAGGCAAAGCGTATTTGGTTGTCGTGGACATGATTAGCATAGATACCCCAGTTCCAGATTTTCTATCTGAACATATTTGGGCTATGACACATGGCTGATGGCGGTCAAAAGTAAAACCCGCCACAGAGCTTCATTCATCAATCGGGACCGGATTTGGAAAGTCCTATTCATCCAGTCTGGTCATAATGTGCCGGCGCTGCTTTGAATAAATACATAATTCGTACCTGTTTATCATGTAAATATTTTACACATTAGTGTTAAATAAAGTATGATTAGTAAAGGCAAAGAAAATGGACGAATGCTTCTGTCCTGTCATCGCTCGATGGAAATCATATTTTCTCCGATTGAGTATTATTTAAGAAAAATGCATAACTGTATCTGGTATTTTGTCATTGACCAGTTTGTAACTCTTTAAGAGACCAGCTTTAAATAACTGTGAGTATCACGTAGGGATGACTGCAATAGAAAAGAACCTCAGACTTCTCAACATTAAACCTGACTTTGAATCTGAAACGTGGCACCATTAAGACATTTAAAACTGCTATGTCAGTTTTGTCGTTCAGAGTGCGGTTTACGTGTTTTACTAACTTCGTCAGGATGTGTCGTTCATTTCGTACAGTTACTTTTCAGTCTTCAAAGGAATGGTAAGCAGAGGGGAAAAGTTCTGCGTTTTGGTGTATTTAAAACTTATGACGTAGTCTACCTATTACTTTGTTGTCTTTTCGACAGTGTGGCTCCATACAGCAAGACAACGACTAATATGATCAGATATTGAATGACAGATGTTAATTTGTGACTATTGTGTTTATATCTCATTCTGTGAATGGTATGAAGGTGAATGGTGTGCAGGTGAATGGTATGTGTGGGTCAATGGTGTGTGTGGGTAAATGGTGTGTGTAGGTCAATGGTGTGTGTGGGTAAATGGTGTGTGTGTGAATGGTGCGTATGGGTAAATGGTGTGTGTGTGTGAATGGTGTGTGTGGGCAAATGGTGCGTATGGGTGAATGGTGTGTGTGGGTTAATGGTGTGTGTGGGTAAATGGTATATGTGGGTGAATGGTGCGTGTGGGTATATGGTGTGTGTGAATGGTGCGTATGGGTGAATGGTGCGTATGGGTAAATGGTGCGTGTGGGTATATGGTGTGTGTGAATGGTGCGTATGGGTGAATGGTGCGTATGGGTAAATGGTGTGTGTGGGTAAATGGTGTGTGTGGGTGAATGGTGCGTGTGGGTGAATGGTGCGTGTGGGTAAATGGTGCGTGTCGGTGAATGGTGCGTGTGGGTGAATGGTGTGTGAGTGAATGGTGTGTCAGTCTGCCCTGCCATCCTGGGCTGTTCCCTGCCTTGCACCCGCAACCTCCAGGATAGGCTTTGGACCCCTTGCGACCCTGAATAGGATAAGTGGTTTCAGAAAATGGATGGATGGATGGTACTTTAGTGATTCTTTCTGGGTGAAATAGTTAAAATTGTCATTTGTTTAGTTACAGTAGCAGTAGAATGTCAATGGTGGTATTATTATTAATACTGAATAAGTCACATTAGACTGCCTCGTGCCCATTGCTTCCGGGATAGGCTCCGGACCCTCCGCGACCCAGTAAGGATAAGCGGTTTGGAAAATGGATGGATGGATGGAAGTCACATTAGAATTCTGTGGCAGGTAAATGTATCTGAACTGAGGGATTCTGCAAATGGGAGCAATTTCAGACATTTAGGTATGAAGTCTATTTTTAAAGTTGGAACAAATAATGAAACTAAATATGAATGCAGCCTGTCTACATGACATCTGCGAATATGTAGAATAAATGTGCTCTTTCACTAATTCAAAATTTGGAATAGCAGTTCCCTAAACATAACCTGTATTTTAAAATGTATTTTCATTTTATTTTGCAAGTTTTTAATATAATATACTGTAGAAAAATCGAATTAAGTGTTCAGTTTAACTGTATAACTTAAATGTACAATATACTATAATCGTATTGTCATTATTAAACAAAGGACTTAATATGTCAAAAACATTCACGCTTTGAATTCATAATTGATAGTGAATTTTTGAAAGGGTTAAGGTTTCCATGGAAACCGAATTCACTGGAGAATTCATTTCTGACAGTCCCTTCGGAATGCGTACCTTACATGTACTCAAATTAAATTTATTACAGCTGAGTAATGTATGTACATTGCTTGGTGAATGTAAGCCCAGTGATATGTTAAAAACAGTGGCTGGGAAAAACATTTTGGGGGAAAAAACCACAAAATAAAAACCAATAAAAATGTAGCCACTGAATAGAGAACATGCTGCTTATTAGTGTTTTTGCTGTTCATTACAGCAAAGGAATGAAAGAGGTAATGGATTAAAATTTATTGCTACATATCCTTGTAGATCAGGTAAGAACATTATGCCTTAAAATGCAAATGAATTTTTATATAAATATATATATATATATATATATATATATAAATAAATAAAATATGTGAAGTTGCATATGCAAACAATTTACATATGTATCAATTCCTTAAACAATATTAGCCATGAAGACAGCAGACACTAACCCTTCAATCACATATTAATGTTTGTTTTCCAAAATAAATTAAAAAAACAGTATGGAATTAAATTAAATTTAAGTAACTTTGCACTGCATGGTTGCTCGTCAACATTTACTCTAGTATCAATGTCCTCATGAAGGATGTTTTTGAAAATCAAACGAATTATGTAACAAGACTCTCTTTTTTCCAAACTATATTCGACAACAGCATGAAGATTTGAGAGGAAAAGGTAGAGATGAGTCCAAAGTCTTCGTTTTATGTTATGTGTGCATAACAAGGAAACACCATCACAACTTTTAATAAGAACATAAACCGCAAATGCCAGCTACCTGTATATGTCACTAAATAAATATGGATCGTGAAATGACTGGATTAATATTTTAGCTCTTTTTTCACTGCACGTTAGGTATTTATATAATATTATTTAAGAATCTGTTTTCAGCTGTGTGATAAGCAGGTATTTGTGGAGAGGACCTGTCCCAGCTTCTTTAATGTGTGCAGTATCCTTTCTGTTTTATTCCTCAAACTATCATTCTCAATTTTATTGCTGATTGTGCCACTCACAAATAAATTCTTCTTGTAGTTGCATCAGTGTGTTCCCAAAACCAGCGGCTTGCTGTCTATTGAGTGAAGATAAAAGGATGATTGAAGTTGGGCTTTTATTTTATCTCTTAGAGACACAAGGGAGACATGGAAACAGATGGTGAATTTAAAAGATTACAGCAGAAACATCATTTCAAAGGTAAAAGAGAGGATCAGTTCTTTGTCTTGGCAATAAATATCGTGTTAATTTCCTTACAATCTGTCTACATGTCTGCCTTTGACCTTTTGCACGATTTTCTATTAATTTTGTTATTTTTATGTCACTTGAAACCTCTCAAGATTCTAATATTAAAATATCTATTGAAACCATCTAACCAAAAGAAGACATATTATATGGCATGTTTCACCTGAAAACCGAGGTTAATAATCTTAAGGAAACAACATCAAAACACTTGTATTATATTTCATAGTGTATTATAAATCATATTTTGTTTGTTTTAGACCAAATTATGTTTCTTAATGCCACAGAAAGGGATAAGCAAATGTAGGGATTAAAAGATTCGCAACAGCTGTACCACATACAGCTTTCTAACACTAGATTATTTCGATTATGGCTTTAAAATTGTTATGAAGTAAGGAAAGCATTCAGATTTTATAGCGGAAAAATATTTCCTTTGTCCATAAAGTGGCGTTACATGTTATGTATTATGTTTGTATGTATTCATCCTTTATCCTTTAGAGTTAATAAAGTTAAGTCCGTGAAAGCTGTTCTGATTGTCTGTTTCGTTAATAGAAATCGCGTTATTCATTGATCTTGAATCATTCGCAATGTTGTTATTTGCGCCACCTGGCGTTGAAAAAATAAAACTACGTTGGAAGGAAACCAAGCAGAAAACGATACAAAAACATTATGATTAACATGTATTTTATTGATCTCAGGGGAGCAAAAAAAGAATACAATTGATATAAAGCAACTTCTGTAAATCGCAAACTCAACAGCACCAGATTTTATTCAATAACTGTTTCAAATTCAGTTCAGGGGTTAAGTGCCTTGGTCACCCATTACAGAGTGTGGCACATCTTAATGGCAAAAGGCATCCTCAGTTTGCCTACTGGTGACTTGTACATTCTGGAATTTCCTTGATAATCACAAAGATCTCTACGACGCAACAAACCACATAATAAAGAGGAGAGATCAAAGCACGTGTGCCGCTGGTCTTCACAGCGCACTTTTATCTGGAAGGTTTACCAGTAAACCATGTTAGTGAATTGGACTGGAAAACTGAGAGCGTGATGATTAAATACCTCAGGGGGAAAAAAAAGAGTTAACAAAGGTGCTTGATAGTGTGCGCATGAAAGCTTTCCTCCAGTTAAAAGGAACATTGTTTATAGGCAAGTTTCTGAAGGAAGTGACTTATTAACCACGACACTGCAGCACTGCATGCTGGCGGCTGGCTTTATGGATGGGTCGTGACCTTATGCTGTGTTGTTTTCTTTTGAAGTTGCTGCTGATACATGCTTTTTCTCCGGCTGATGGCACGGAAGTTGCAATCATCATTCATGCGCATGCATGTTTCTTAAAATTATTTAAAAATTATATTTGAACAGCCTACCAGCCTTTAATACAGTACCACAATGCTGGGAAACTTAACACTGCTACCTTTCTGGAATCAAACAAAAGTAGTATGCACTCCTTAATTACTTACATACCTGTTAAGAGGGGATACGTATAAAGT
>JAODJX010000020.1:9712419-9730738 GCA_026776945.1 Isichthys henryi
GATGGATTTAGAATGGGATGTCATAAAAGTTCCTGTAGGTGTAATGGCCAGGTGTCCCAATACTTTTCTCCATATAGAATGTGAATGTGTAAATAGACTGTTTAGTTTTGCTTTCATACAAAATGGGAGACATGAATGACAATGTATTTCAAACATAATAACTGCACGCATTTATGCAGGAAAACACCATTTTATCTGGCTTCTTACTGACTGCCTAACCTGTTAGTGATGACAGTTGGAGATCTAACATATAAATCAGCAGGAAAATAAATTTTTTTATGAAAGTAAACGGACTCAATTAATGAAATATTCAGAAAACGAAAGATGATCATCATACTGATATTTTCTAAGTAGGTTTTTCGTCTCCGGTTACTGGAATGATCCTTAGTCCTCAGGTTATTTCTTAAGACCAACCACAGCGCTAACAAAATAAACAAAAAAACTGATTAAACATTACAAAATTAAATAAACTAGTCTTAACGGTGAAAAAGGTCCTACTAATAATTAAACGTCATGTTGTCCTTTTCTCCTCGTGTGCATATATGTGTGCATATTTACATGAACAGAATAATAGTAAGTAGTATAATATAAGAGTTTTGGTGGCTAATATGTATGAAAGGTAGGTATTCAATTTGAAAAACGCCATATTCCCGTATGATTATTTGATTCACAACTCGGTGCCTCGGCGCAAGGTTGCGTATATACATCAAAAATTCCATTGAACTACAAATATTTCCGACATATTCCGGAGCTCGGTGTCTTTACGGAGGGGGAGGACGTGGACCGTACCATATATGCAAGGGGGGATCCATTACTGATATTTTCTCCACCGGTATAGATCGGTAAAATATATGAGTTGTCATGCATATATATTAGGTAATATGTAAAATAAATATATCAAGGTTGATATATTCCAGAAAGTCAACGTTAAACACTAGAATTATGCTTTGGCGAAACCCGGACGTCGTAAGTAAGACCCAGGAAATATCTGGGAAGTAAGTCGCGGAAAACCTGAAGGGAATATTACGGTGCTTCGCTATGAGTCGTATATATGAAAATAAAGCGCTGCAAAATAAACCTGTGATAAATGAGAGACTAGATTACCCGTGGCGACCCTCTGCACATCAGAGGTAATATTAATTTTATTACAAAACTTTGCAAACGCAACTTAAGCGTTTCAGAGAAGATGCGTAAAATCGATGTGCAAAAATCCTGCAACAGAAGTATACCAGCAGTGATTATGGACATATAAATATAGGCGTAATTTCAAAACAAAGATATTTATCACATGTTAAGATGTATGAAATTAGATATTTAGAAGCACATTCAACTTGGGTTAAAATAACCGTAAAATAAGGAACTTCCTTGCAGCGTTACTTTACTGCGGACATTCACGTATCTGCAAAAATCTGATTTAAATAAATCTGGTCTTAAGCTTTTGAATTTGATATTTTCAGTGGTGCAGGTGTTATTTTGGAAGGAAAGCTGGTGGATGTGTCCCGGCATGTTATTACTGATGTCAATAACCAGAAGGTAATCGATCGTCATTAGGGGTGCCTCGTTCTCGATTTAATTATAAACCGGAAACGAAGCTAAGAGTTTAATGAGTGATTTTTCATGTAATCATGTCTTGTGTATGCTGACCTGGACAGGACCGCTACTACATTCTGTACATTAGTCCAAGTGGAATCCATCGGCGGAAGTTTGATTCCAAAGGCAATGAGATTGAGCCGAACTTCAGTGAAACACGGAAGGTCAACACGGGCTTCCTTATGTCTTCCTTCAGTAAGTGCTGGGAATCTTCCATGGATCTGTTGGTTTATTTTTAGACCCATACTAATCATTAGAATAAAGCAACATTAGGCAATTGAAGTTCATTAAAGTAGAAAAAATAGAAATGCATATTGGCATATAGGTGGCAAAAACAATAAATATCTGAAATCTGTCAATTATGGTGCTGATGTAGCATTAAAGTGGATAACTTATCTCCAGAGCATTGTCTGTGCATGGAGTTTGCATGGTCTCCCTGGGTTTGTATTTTTTTAACTAAATCAGAATGAAGACAGTTCCAATTCCAAACACATAGTTCTGTTTAAGGTTTAGTTATAGCAATTTTCCAGAGGATAACAAGATACTTAACAATTCTAATTGCTATTAACTGTTTTTACCATTCTGCTTTCATGTAAAACAGTTTTAAAGAGACCATTCCATTTTGTCTGTGATTCAGAGGTTGAGGCTAAAGGGGAGAGTGACCGGCTCTCCGAGGACGAGCTGAAGGCGGTGGTCCACAAGGCGGAGCTCCTTAAGGTGACAGAGCGACATACACCAGCTGGTACCGTGTCCTTCTGGTTGCCGGAGGTGGAAATGGAAAAGACGGAACTAGAACCCGGGCAGGACATCAGACTCAAAACCAAAGGGGACGGCCCATTTATCTGTGAGTGATTCCGGTGACAGGAGCTGTAGTCAGGTCTGACTCCACAACCCTAGAATCATGTTACTACTCTGACATCATGGAGGTGCCCTGTAAGTGTATTTTGATGTGACATGTTTCCCGTCATTATTAATTAATAGTATCACCCAATACCATCACACTAAAGACAAGCACAGCATCCATGTTTCATTATGTTTGTGTCACATTTACGATACCTTTATGATGTAACGCCATAAAAAGTGACCATAGCAACGGTCTTGTTTTCTCAAGCTTTTCTATAACCCTGTATGCAGGCCATGGCTCAGATAAATTCAGGGCGTTACTGAATTAAAAGACATTACATTTGTAAAAAGAAACCATTTACCCTTGGATCACCAGTCATAGAAATCACCTTTTTCTTAGTTCTGGGTTTTTAGTTATATGGCACCTATATACAAAATGAGCTTTTCATATAGGTAGGACAACGCTGCTGTTGGTAACTGATAATTAACAGAACTTTTATTGACTTTAGTGAGAATGGAATAGCAACATTTCTGATACCACAGACCATCTCTTTGTTTTAGGTTCCTTGGCCAAATTAGACAGTGGCTCGGTAACAAAGTGTAACTTTGCTGGAGATGAACAGACTGGAGCTTCCTGGACCGATAAGATCATGGCCAACAAAGTTGACAGTGTAGCGAGATGTGAAGAGGGGACCGAAGGGGTGGATGAAAGCGAGTGGGTAAGGATGGCTAACGCGGCCGGGCCGGGCAGTGGCTGACTCAGACTGGTCACTGCACAGCTCTAGCTGGTATCCACATGTCAATAGAATGTCATGCCGGTCTGTCAATTTAAATGTACAACTGGATGCTTCCACTGGAGTAGTTCAGGCAAGCAGCCTTTAACGTTTACATCACAGATCTTCTTGTATAATCACATGTCTTATCGTATGACTATGACTGTTGGCCGTATGACATTGCTTATATAGCATAAAAAAATAATATTAATGAAAAAATCTGAACAAAACACAACTAACAAAAACAAGAAACACAGTGTTTCTAATCTGTATGTCCTACTTATTCTGTTTATGTAAATATGCATACATATATACACATACGGACAAAGAAACAAGATGAGGTTTAATTATTAGTAGGACTTCTTTCACCGTTAATAAGAGAAGTTTAATTCACTTTGTAATATGTAATCAATTCTTTTGTTCGCTTTTGTCAGTTTTTATTAGTTAATTTTAAATGTGCTATAGAAATAAACCTGAACTAAACCTGATCAGATGTCTGTCAGAAGACTAGGTGACACTTAAAGCCACCATACCTGCTATCGTTTTCAATGTATTCTTATGCATTGACTTTTGTACTAGGATGACTGAGGCGGTTAATGGACGGTAACCTGCTGGAAATGGATGGTCTATGAAGCAGAAGGAAGCTAAGCTGCATACCTTGCTACTCTATCAAGACTTACTGTATTTAAATTTAAATGTATTTACCATCTTTCTGAATCTTTGGAAAACCTTTATAATAAAAATATTTCAATAAAATCATTGTGTAGTTTACCTAAATTTAACAATGTCACCTCGCACCTTACCTGGTGAAAAAAATGCCAACACAAGGCTGCTGATGGTGTTGGTTATGAAATCTACTAGAATATGAAAATATTTGTTCTCTGTGGGCCAACAAGTGTATAGTCATCACAAGGATTTATTGTTGGAGAATTGAAGTTCGGGCCAGAAGATCATTTTAATCACACAAGTATTACTAAATGTTTGCTTGATGACGATAAGTGTTGTGAAAAATATGCTTAGAAATATAAGCCGGAATATCACTTTTAAAAGTCCAAGTCGGATTATTTTGAGCTTGTTTGCTTTTGGACTTGCTGTCCGAAGGCCGCAGTGCATGTTTGGATGGCTCTGGGTGTCAGCATCAACCTCTCGCTGCCTCACAGTAAGTGCCCTGGATGGGGCCTCACAGTAAGTGCCCTGGTTGAGGCCTCACAGTAAGTGCCCTGGATGGGGCCTCACAGTAAGTGCCCTGGGTGAGGCCTCACAGTAAGTGCCCTGGGTGGGGCCTCACAGTAAGTGCCCTGGGTGGGGCCTCACAGTAAGTGCCCTGGGTGGGGCCTCACAGTAAGTGCCTTGGGTGGGGCCTCACAGCTTAGCATGCTGCTCCTTTATGGTTGTCTACGATAAATGATTGACTGACACAGGAAACCCAGGGCATTCTTTTGCGTTCTGCACCCAGCTGAGATTCATACTGTAGCTGTGCAGAATTGACATGGTTCTCAGCAGTGTATGTGGGCCAGATTGCTTGTCGAGGCTGAGTTGTAGTTTGCGGGTGGCTGCACCGGACAGCCTCTGTTACAACTCAGCACACAAACTCCATCCTACGTCTCCTGTTTAAAACTATAAAATAATAACGCCAAAGGACACAGGCATGGGTGCCGCCTCACAGGATGCGGTAGGTGGCTGCTGCTCGTGCCTCAAAGAGGCAGAGGACGGACTCTAGATGGTCACTGCGAATGTCTTATGCTGCCTCAGAAGTGACATCTTTGTTCCCCAGGACAGCTGCAGGCTCTCCTGTTACATCATCACACAGGCTTTGCACATCGGGCAGGAAGTAAACAGCCCGATGAGGCCAGATGATAGAGTCATTTAAGTTACCCAGACACCATGTGATAACCTTGCTCTCATGACGAAGCTGATCAGGCCCCCAGTGCACCAATGTGGTGCTAAACAGGAATTTAGTGTCCTGTGGGGGTGGGTACCACAAAATGAGTTTTACATCCCCAGAGTTAACCTGTTTGAGTCGGGTTAACTAACCATGCATTAAGTTAAATGTTATTATATTGGTGGTTAACTTGGCAAGTCATCTGGGAGTTTCTTAATCAGTGCCTGTGAATGCCTGTGAGGTTAAAGTAGGCAATAAGCAGGTAATATCTACCCACCCCTCGCCGGCAAAGTATATCAGATGTGTGCCCTGCAACGGTGTGAGAGCCCAGCCGGCGTGTCCCCTGCCTTGTGCCTCAGGCCTCTCTGGGACTGTGTACTGGATAAGCATTTGGAATAATAAAAAGGACAGAAAGACTGATCTTCAATGACACAACATCATGTACCTTGGTCTGTTTTATTTTGATAAAAGGATTTTTTGACAATATAGAAAATTTCACATGTATGCAGTTAAAATATTAATACAGACACAATAAACAGATGTTTGAGTGTAAAGTCATATGTTCCTGCTCAGTCTGAAGTGTTAAAAAATTGTCACTGATATGGTTGTGTGGACCCAGCAATAGACTGATTAACTGAGCAACAACCATCACCAAGGTGAAGGTAGTCATATGGTTTTTTCTCTCCTGGCAGGTCAGCACCATTTCATGTGTTTCCGGAATAAATAAATTCTTTTGGAAATTCGCTGTGATGTTCACTTCTCCGCTGACTCTCTCTGGAACCAGTCCAGAACAGTCTGCTTGTTTTCCTTCACCCACTTCATGTTGGCCCCCGTCCTCTCCATGGCCTGCTCGAGGGCCTGCGTGGCAGAGCCAAAGGATTCCGAGCCGTGGTCCTTCTGGAACTGCTTCAGCTATGTGGAGAGAGATGGAGGTAACATCAGAGAGGACCTCAGACGCACCCGTCTGCCGCTCTGTCACAGCACTTCTGTGTCACATCTGTGTCAAATGTCAGAAGTGCTTATCCCGCTGGACAAAGTGAGGTCAAAACCCCAGTAAAGAAGCTCAGCATAAAAGAAAATAAGATTTAGAACAGATTTGTTTCTTCATGATAGGGCTTTGTTTACCTTCAGCTTAATGCAAAACAAAACTGCCAAAACAACAAACAAAAGAAGGTGTTTGGGACTTCTAGATCTTAGGCATCTCAACTGGCGCTGTACAGAAATTTTTTCCAATGGTACGATGCACCTTCACCTGTTTAAGTTCCAATTCTGAGGAGAATCTCTCCGTCACTCCGTCAATGAGGTTTCCAAGTGGCGTTATTCCGCCACCATACCTGAATGAGCAAAAACGTGTACATTGAACAGCAGCTAAAAGAATGTACTAGCTTGGGTTTCCCAGTCATACATGATTATGTAAGTGGCAACTGAAGTACTCGAAATTCTAAATAAGGAAGTGGAAAAAAATTCACACAGCAGAAAATATGTATATCAATTAAAATCTCTGATTCCTTGGTAACCAGTCTAACCTTTGTACTAGGCATTATTGTCTGTTCCGTGCTAACCTAATATTGTTTTATTGTTTGGTGAGACATTGTCAGACTCATTATGTACGTTAGTTAATGATAAACCGATGGTCATAAGTTCACATTCATAAATATCAAAACGGTGGAATTATTTCCAGGATTATCAACACTGTACCAAAATCTGTCTTATTCCGAGAGGCTTGTTGATACTTCCTAGTGTTTTCTTGCATTACATGCCAGAAATAAGGACTCACTCTTGGATTATGTATGTCCAGTGAGACTGGACAAATTCCCAGGCTAATGACTGCCCGGCCACGTTTGCCGCAATGTAGTTGACAGTGGAAACAAAATCCATCTTCCTTATCTTGCTCGGATCCAGAGTATATGTGAGGTATCTACAAGATAGAATAAAAGTTTTGAAGTAGAGTATATATAGGATATTAATATATAGAGAGTATATAAAGGATATTACGCTTAAAATGAGGTGGTTTCTTCTTGAACCCACTGGTAAAAGCATGTATTGCCATGACAACCATGTAGTCTGGATAATTCTGACCTATTTAAGATCCATATGTTTCTTGAGCAGGACATTCCATATCTGAGCTTGTCTTTTTCACTTGCTGTGGTGGCATTTATGTACGCCTCCCACGCAAAGTCCCATTCCTTTTCCCCTCCAACAGCTATGGCGCTGCAGTAGATGGCTGACTTCAGGTTTGATTGTATCCTGGAACAAATGATGAGACATTAGGAAAGTTCTCTGCTGACAACATTAAAGAGAATTAGATCCAGATGGTTATTCCTTTGACAGTTTAATGAAACACAGTTTGACAAGGTAACTTGAGAGTTTTCGTAGCTTATTTCTGCTTATATCCAGCATAACTTGTGATGTCATGTTCTTTGATGGGCCACAGTAAATAGAAAACCATAGAGGTCAATCCTGGAGGTCAGTCAGAGGAGCAGGTCCCCTGTTTTGTCTTTGAGAAAGTAACAGAAACTCTCTTATGTAAATGAATTGTAATTTTCCCTTTATTTCTATACTGATAAATATGAAACATGACCGGCAGAAGGGATGCCTTCTTACGTATTATTTGCTGGATTATTCATCCAGTCCTTGAAGAAAGCGGTGGCCATGTCTTGGCACTCGGGAAGTTCATTGGCACATGCGACTGAAATGGCATTGATCTGGTTATACCTGCGAGGAACAAAATCGTGCCAGTTTCCGTGAGACAGATGGTCAATGTGCAGATAGCAGCTCCTGTAATAAGGTACTATGACTCACTGTTCAGCATGGTCTTCTGGAACTGTGGAACTGTAGGTGTAGTTTTCAAAGTATGTATAAAGGGGGGAGATTTGCTTTCTCATATAAGCCTAGAGAAGAAAAGGTACACAGCCCACAGTCTGTTTAATCTATGATGTACACTCATGTGACATGCCAGTCTTAATGTAATGTACTTGACATTGACAGTGCAGAAATCACTGACCTTCATTGGACCATAAACCTCGGAGCGATCGAACATGAGAACGAAATATTTCAGGTTCCTCAACCCGAACTCCCACGGTATCAGCTCTGTTTCATTGTAAAGGAACTTGGTTGTGTTTAAAGCCAGAGTGGTATTAACATGATGGGCTCTAAATGAGAGACAGCAAACCATCAGCACTGTGTCAGTGTTTGTTAAATTCCAGGGAGCCTCACACCTACATGATTAGACTGGCAGCAAGTACAGAACGACTGAATTTTGTTTTACTTGCGTGTTTTTTTTCATCAACGCTACTATTCAAAAATAACTGGAGTTAAAAATTAATTGTGAAATTAAAAAATCACCGTCAAGTCTAAGAACATTATGAGTATTTTTGCTGTTTACATGTAAGGTAATTACTTTACAGTGAGCATGCAGTTTTGTTATGAAGACTGTTGTGTAATAAATAGTATTTAATGTTACACAGTGACGCTGCCACCGGCAGAAAATATTGATCCAATACTGCAGTGGCTCCATAATCTACTTGGATTTTTTGGGTCTGTATGGTGGTATTATGGAATTCTGAGCACTCGGCTGTGATTCGATAGAGTTATCAGAGCAAGGAGTCAGTATGAACACATGCATGGAATGACATGAATCATGAACGTACCGCGCAAGATTAAACGCATCATCAATAAGCTGCCCTCTGTTGATGACTGGAATTTCCTAAAAACAATTAATTCATTTTAATTAAAACATACAGACATCTACATACTCTGAATCCTCCCACATATAAACCTAAAAATGACATAAATATTAACTAATTTAAAAAAAGCGTCTAACATTAGTGTAGAAATACACTTTTAAATAGTAGTATATTAGTACATAGAGTACTTTTAAAATGTAAGCATCTAAAAACCTCAGTGGCAGTAATGTTATTGACATAAGCTATTCAAGCTAAAGCATAATATCATCTTAGCATTAACATGGGAGTCATGCCATGACTTACCTGAGGATTCATTTTCAGCTGTTTAAGGAGTTTTTCCCAATTCTCCAGATTGTAGTTAACTCTGTAATATCCAGTGTAGTCGATATTGGCCAGAAGCCACTGGTCTTTTACAGTTCGGTACTCTGGCTTTCTGACTTTTTACACAGTTACAACACAATAAATCAGCATTAACACAATGCCTTCGTTAGACCTTAAGTTTAGCCATGATAAACACAGTTTTATCGTGATATGCATATGCATTCTTAGCCTTGTATCTGTGTGATGTGTCTAGATGTGTTAATGGTTATAAAAAGCCTTAAAAACGAAAGTGGTTCCTTACCTGGACCTTTTTCAATCAACCAATCAGTCAAATTCTGTTTAGCAGAGTCAAACTCTGCTAAACTTAATCCTGACTTTTTCATACGAACTGGAATATGCCATACAAAGCTGTGGAGATGGAAACCATTTCAGGAAACAGACACAAGACACAAATTGAGCTAGAATTGTACAATAGGGAGATTAAAGTAAAATATTCCTTCATCTGCACTTCACCCCCAGCTTGCGTTAAATGCCCATGCAGATTTCCTGTACTATGGGGGAACAACCTTGGCTTGAAATCCACACAGTAAGAAGCAGACTGGGTCAGCCATACAAGCTTTTCAGCAGCATGGGTATTCACGGTTTATCACTGTTTCTGTGCAGTAGCACTGCCATGCCATTTGAGTGTGCTGTAATGTGAAAACTCCGCATCACCACTGTCACCGTGGCAACTGCTGCCAGCTTTGTGAGGTCATAGGAATTTCACTTGAGCAGCGAGACGTACTTGTGGGAGGATGTTTGATTAAACAAAAAGTGCTGCTGTGAAACCTCCCCAGTGTTGGTGTTAATGGTTATGAGGGGGTAGCCCATTTGCTGGGTCCATGTCTGCATCACTTGTGCCACATTGATCTCAGTAGGTTCAAGGGCCTTAGAAAAGAAAACAGCAATAGACAAAAATTATTAGTGTCATAATGCAGAACACTTAAAATATTAGTTAACTCATTTTAAAGAGGACCTTTGTGATTCCTTTATTAAAACTGAAAACATTGTTTATCCCAAATAAACAGCATTTCAGTTAGACAGAAGTATCATTAAACTGTACTTTCTTAATACTAATTTTGTAATGCGATCACTTTTAAGGTTCACTTTCCAAGCTTACCTCCTGTAAGTGTCTCCAGAAGTCCGCAGCCTCAGTGTTGCTATACTGATAAGCATTGAGATACGTCTGTGAAACAACAAAGTACATAAAAACACACTTACACCTTTAATACTCTAATAATGACACCTAAAGCTCAATTTTCTGATGTGTTTCAAACATTCAGCAATGTGCAGGATGTTAATCCAGTTGGAGGCAAATAATAATATGCACCACAAACTAATGGATACTGCGACACTACATTCTGAAAAGCTTACTAAGTACCAGAGATGGAAAGTTCAGGTTCTGGATGTAAAAATCCAGACAAGATTTTGTTTCAACCACCAGTTGAGTATGAAGACTCACAGTCACAGACAGAACTCAGCTGAGCATTCCAAAGAAATAGAGTATGTCACCTTAATGCCCTTTTGGACAGCGTCTTTCAGAAATTCGGACAGCATCCTTAATATCGATGCCCCCTAAGTGACAACCAAAAAACATCACATTAGATACTCCACATATTAATCACCCGATGATAAATTGCAAATGAAAATGGGTATTTGTTCTACTGTAAGGTTGGTTTCAGTGGTAAAAAGCCCCCCCCCCCAAAAAAAACCGTCCCATTTGACTTGTTCGTGAGAGCACCTTGCTGTAGGTGATTTGGTCAAACTGCTGTGCGATTTCGGCAGGGGTCTGCACATCCTCTGCTCTGGGGCTTAGGGGGTGGGAGGTGGCCAGGGAATCCACCTGAAGCACCGGTTGGGTCTCGTAGAGGACAAAACGGTCGCGCTGGAAACAGGTCCACCCCAAGAGTGACACACGGATAACTAGTGCGACATATAACCAAAGACACTTTTGCATCACTTAATTAAAGCAAACCCACGATTTTCCATTCGGGGTGAACGCTGTCGATCCCGATATAGGAGACGTATGTTGCAAAGCCCTCATTCAGCCACAGATCGTTCCACCACTTCATGGTCACCAAGTTCCCAAACCACTAATCGGGAGACGGACAAACAGAACAACAACATTGGTTAAAAATGACGTGGTTATTTCATCTGCAAGCAAACATAATTCATAGCTATGGGCAGCTCTTTATGTCTGTATTTAATATTTGGCTTCAGGTAAAACTTCATAAATTTATTTTCTCTTCACATTGTACTTGAAATGCAACAATTTCATCTGTTTGATTATATTTATGTGTAGCGATAAGAGTGTCTACAACCCCCCATTTAATTGTCTACCTCATTCAAGATTTATAGGGTTATAGGGTCTGCTGTTTGCACATGTATTAACCCATGAATATGAGAACTGGCAACACGTAGGCAAGACGCTGTAAAAAACATCACCCAACCTCCCTTACTGCTTGTGTACATGTCATGCTGTTAATTGTAGTAAAGCTTCGACTTGTCTCAGCCATCACTGTTGTACCTGATGCGCCAATTCATGGGAAATCACTCTGGCAATCGACTCCATGTTTGATGTGGAGGAGACGCCTTCTTCATAGAGCAGAGCGCTCTCACGGTAGCTTATCAAGCCCCAGTTCTCCATGCCGCCTGCGCTGAAATCCGGTATTGCGATTTGCTCTGTAAAGTAGATTATGCAGCAGAAAATGCTGTCATTTTCCAACACCAAGTTCACAGAGAATATAAAATAACGTTCATAATTACGTTCTTAAATCATTCTGCCAGCGCTTAATTCTAGTAGGAGCTTTGCGGAAAGAAACTGTTCTATATATTTAATTTTTGAAAATAAAGGTACGGGCACAAGGTAGGGAATAATAATAATAATAATAATAATAATTTTATCTACAGTCTAAGGAAATTTCATGAAAACACCCACCTAGTTTACTCAGTGGATATCTTATGCCGTAAAGGTCCTCGAAGGCAGGCAGGATACTTTCTGTAATCTTCTGTGCGTAATCTGCTTGACCAGCGCTTATGGCTTCTGGTCGCGCCCACGTCTGCAGAAAAACACAGGCAATTCAGCAAGGAGAGGAGAGGCTGGTGACGGTCCTACACACAACGCCATTCAACAGTGTGAACTATCTGTTTATATGAGAAACATAAATACAGGCGACTGAATGCCGTTCTTGAAGGAAACTGTAGGTTTAAAAGAAATCGTTAATGGACAGATTCATGGCATATAGAGACTGGGACATGAGACAGACCAGCAGAGGGGCACGGATACCCTGGCTGCTACGTTATGGGGAGACTTGCATACATAACATTATAGGTTAGAGCCTAACTATATACCTGGAGCATTTTATTTCGCAGCATTCTGGTGTGACAGTGTAGAGAGCCTGAATGACGTGCAAATACAGGTTTTGCCCTCTAACATAAATGACATGAGCGGAAATCCCTGGAGCACCAGGCCGTGCCTCATGAAAACTCTCTCGTACGTGGAGCCAACTCATCCTACACAATTATCAGTAGATGACACAGGAGATACACATACATACATAATATACACTCTAAAGTACAGTATACTTCTTTCGTACAGTGTGATTGGTACCTTGGGGTTCTGGCAGGCCAGGTCCAGGGTTACGCTGCCAATTTCTGTCATCATTTAACGATTTGGCCAACATCAGTCAATTCCAAATCACTATTCATAAATCTGTATTAGATCTAAAGCTTTATCACCTGAATGAATATCCAAAAGATATTTTTACTTATTGCTGTACAGAGGGGAAGAATAGAACTTTCTGTACCTCCTTACCTGGTTCATCAACAAAACTACGACTTTTACTCAATTGCTAATGAACACAAGGTACATACTTACATAAAATATCTAAAAGAAACTTGAAAGTGAATGTCATACTACAGCAAAGTGTGTCCTCTGCATTTAACCCATATGTCACATTCCAGGAGGCAGTTAATTTAGTACCCATGGATCAGTGTACCTCAGTGCTACTTGTTGGGAATTCAAACCTTCAAACTACAAGTACACTTCCCTAACCATTATGCCACTACTGCCCAAAAACTTCCCACTGGTGTTATGATGGAAAGTACCTCATAAAAACATGTATACACTTGAGCAAGTCAAAAGCAATCATTCTTGAGATTTCACAGAAAATACAAATAATATATACAATACAAAATATATGCTTGCACTGTAGTCGTGACAATTTATCAAAGCTCAGTAATTAATGTTTTTAATGGGTTGACAAGAACACTTAAAAAAATTGCAGTTCACCATCCTTCCGAGTTAAATGTAGATATGGTGAGCAAAAACACACCCTTTGATTTCCAGTTCTGAATGTCTACTGGGAGGTCAGTGGGGAGCAGCGTAAAGGCTATGGCAGGGAGGAACAGCTGTGGATGACCCAAAGCAAAGGTTTACAGCTCATAGTAATTTGGTTCAACAGTAAAACAGCAGGGTGCTAAAGTGAACTCCGTTTTTGTGGTTTTTTTTATTTCAGTCACAATTTTTTATAAAATTGGTTGGCCCGTGTGGGGACCAAAAAATGTCCTCACAAGTGAAAAGAACAGGTTTTTATCACTTTGTGCAGAGATAACATGCAATATATATATATATACTGCGATGGGCTGGCCTCCCATCCTGGGTTGTTCCCTGCCTCGTGCCCATTGCCTCCGGGATAGGCTCCAGACCCCCTGCGACCCATGTAGGATAAGCAGTTTGGAAAATGGATGGATGGATATATATGTATGTATGTATAGCCCCCCCCCCCCCCACCCAGTAAAATTTAAAGAAATCAATTCAGTTTTCACAAACACATTAGCACTGAGAAAAAAAAAAGTTTTCAAAATGTTCACAGACAACCTTTGCCCAGAAAGCGCAGGATGACATACCCTGATTTTATTGTTTTCCATCGCTGGTATTCTTTCAAATTCAGAAACTGTGAAGGCTAAGAGGTAAGATGACATCTTGGGAGTCGGATTAAACTCAGTAATGAGCCACGTCTCTCCATCGATAGTAATTTCAATGCGACCTGTGAATTGTTGAGCACATCAATCAATGTTCTTTTAAGTCTAAGCATCCACGCTCAGAATAAAAAAAGGAGGGAAAAAATTCAATCTGAGGACCTGAAGTGAGATACAACAGCTAAAAAAAATGATTTGATGACAAATGAAGAGTCGGTCTTCTTACTCTTTCGGTTGGAATTACTCAGCGCTGTGGTTCCCCCCCTGTGTATTATGGTGACATTAAAGATGGCTTTCATGGCTGGTTCATCGAAACAAGGAAACACTCTCCGTGCATCTGTAGGCTGCATCTGGGTTGTTGCTAGGAATCTAAAAGAAGGTGATTTGCATAAATCAATAATAAATAAGCAAGAAACAAACAATTAAACAAAACCAGCTTGGTAAATTTTGCAGTTGGGCATAACCAATAAACAGGGCTGGGTTGTAATATGTAAGATTGTACAGAAGAATTGACTAGAATTTTGTTCAGTCTTGCGTTCCTAAGGAAAGCTTAATGAAAAAATACTCAGTATGACTGCTCTGTGTGAGGAAGGCAGACCATGTGCATTCTCTTGGTCATACCAGGCTAAATAATTCTTTACTAACTGACTACTGTATGTCCACTTAGTATGTAAGCACACAGAAATCTTACATAAGTGGTGGATAAATAGTTTTGCAATAGATGCTATATTTGCTAGTAAGTTATGATATGATATGAAATGATATATGATTTTACTTACTTTTTAAGAAACATTTCCCTAACAGGATTAAGGATTATCCTATGTGCATAAACATAATAAAGTTATGTAAAAAAACACACTCTCACTAAAGGTTATATGGGGGAAATTAGTCTGTTTACCAACACTGGAAATGATAACTGTATTATTGTATTAGTGTGTTGTTTATAACCTACAATGGCTGGTCTGTGTAGGTTGAGTCCAACCTTACCTGTCTTCCCCGTTCTCTGTGTATTTACTCTTATAGAATCCAACCATGTCATCCTGCAACTCCCCTTCAAACGCTGTGAAGAGTGTGTAGGTCTCACCAGCTTTCAACACACCATCAAGATCAATTTCCATGAAGCTGCTGCTGTCCTTTGTCAAATTGAGTTTTCCACGCAGCTCTGTGTTCCTTCCGTCAGACACACGGTACGCCGTCACATTCAGGTCTTTGCTGTGGACAAAGATCCTGTTTGTGGTTTTCACACACTTGAAGATCACAGTGGAATTGCCAGTGAAAGCAAAGGTCTGGTTCGTAATGTTGGTCACCCGGACGTGAAAATGAGGCTGCAGGTATAACTTGTACATCTGAGGAATCAGAGTGTCTGGCAGCCTGAGGTTCGGAGGCGGCCCTGCTGGGAACGGTGTGGTGGCGGGGGGCGTAGGTGGCCGGCGCGGGGGATCGTTCGACATCTCAATTTGGTAGATGACCACCATTGCCACCATGGAGCAGACAGCTGAGGTCGTCACCACGCCGATACCCACGGCCAGAGCCTTGGAGAAGAGCAGTCCTTTATACATATCTGAGCCTCGTGCGGACCTCTTGAAGAAAGTCTCAGCTAGAACAGTGCTGCAACTTTTAATAGCTTTACTGCCGTGCTCTGACCTCCCATAAACACACCATGGACCACACCGACACGCACCCAGTCAAATCACAGTGATTAAAAATTAAACGTTTCCAGTCAGTGAGCACCCAGAGCAGGTCGATGTTCACTTTAGCCCAATAATTCCTTCGGTTTCCTGCATCTGGAAACTGTCCCCACCCACCTTGGCCCCTAGCAGTCCTGGGAGCAGAAGCTCTTTCTCATGCAGGGCTGGAGCCGGTGCAGGGGAGAGGTGCATATTTCCCTGCCCCAGTTATCCTCAGGCTGACTGTGGAGGGAACAGTGTGCTGGCTGTGAGCATCTGCCTCGACCCCCGCAGCCCCGTTTGACTGGGGAAAACAGAGGCTGCTTTTCCGCAAAATGCTCACAGCACCGTTAGCCTCACTCAGACATTCATACACTCCCACCCAGTCCTTGGGGGCACTGACCAGTCTTTAAAGCGCGCCCCCCACCCAGCAACTGGATTTCCAAGATTTTGGAAAATTATTATGATATTTTTCCTTACTCAGCTTGTCATAAAAACTGAGGAAACCTAAGGGACAAGTAGCTGGAATTACATTACTGCAGATGCTTAGCTTCCTGAGTGTCATAGCCTGACGAACTAAAGAAAGGCAAACACACTTTTATTCTATTACAGTGTCATTAACGTTTAAAAAAATGTAATCGTGTTGACCTGAAGTGTAAAAATTCAAGGTGCAATATTTTTTAGAATGTCCTGGAAACGATAAAATACTACAGACAAAGCTGCTGATTCAAAAAGAATATTGTATAAAAAGACTTCAGTCGTATGTCTCCACACATTCAAAGCAGTTTCTCAGTCTAAGCGCACTCTGCTGAAAGTTAATGTCTAATGCCTAGTATCATATCTGTAGTATAACGTTTAAATGCAATTCACATATCCTTATTCCTGTATGGGTGTTGGTTTTATTCCTTTAATACATAATTAATTACCCAGGAATCTTATATTATTTTAATAGATTGCAGACATTCTTCACAATTGTATGACCTCGAATGATTATTTATCCCTAGAGAATTAATATATCATTTTAACATTATAGCTGAAGAACATCATTGTACTTTTTCAGGAAGTTTTGTTAAAGTAAAACTGTATTATTCCGCGCTTCATAAACTCTGCTTTTTGCATTGTTTACTTTATTTGAAATGCAATTTTATTTTTATTTATTTTAAAAGTGTCACATGTTCTTGGTAGTTATTTAATTTTTAATGGCACTGACAGGTTGTACATTGAAGTTCCACTGCTGGGAATTAAGATGTGACCTTCTGAAAGCAAGGTATTAAACGTCAGAAACAGGAATGACACACAGGTCAAAGTACAAACTAAAACGTGTTATGATTGTTGTGTTATGATTGTTATATGAGTTTATTACTGTCTTTACTGAGAGACCTCTTATGGTAAAAAAAAAATACTGCGTTCAAGTAAGTTAAATGTTTAAGACGGTTTACAACATAAAATATGCACTTCATAACATCCAATAAGCAGCATGTCAGCGATGAAAGACATCTGATTAAAGACAACTTTAATCATGATAGTTTTAACTTAAAGAAGGACCAACACAATCTGAAAAAAAAGAACAGTGGTGGAAGTTGAAGCTCACTGACTGGGATTCATGGACACGTAACAGAATAGAAGCTAAACACAACAGAAGTATGACCTCAAAAAAGACCATAGAATGGAACCAGAACGGCCTCTGTGACTCAGTTGCAACAAGAACCGTAAGTTATGAGCCTGACAGAGCTGGAATTTATGGCAGGGCCAGGGGCGGATCCTGGCAAGAGCACGAAGCATGGGGTCATTCCTGGGGCACCCCAGGGTGCCCGCCTGACTGTAAATCTGTATCCAAGGCCAATACACAAAGACGCTTAACGTGCTGTAAGGAGTCCAGAATGATGTAAAAAAATAATATGGTCTGAAAAATTATGTAACCAGTTGTGCAGATGGGATTATGTTTGCCAAAAGATGTCTCCAAACAAGGACCAGATGCAACTTATGATGAGAATTCAAATCTCTCATGATGTTCCCATATATAAAGAAATTTTAAAATGGTTCTATTAAATCCAGGATGAAGCTGGATTCCCCAGCCCACAAGTATAAGAATCATTGAAGCTTTATAGGAAGTTCAGGAGAACAACGTAAATTTCCAAATCATTCATCCCGCAAAGAACTGAAGGCTTTTCTCCTAAAGCAATGGTCCGACGTCCCCCTCCACACAGCTCCGGCTGTGTATGACAGCACTCATGAAGGAGGGAAGCTGCTCTCCAGGGACAGAGTGGCCAAACTCCATATTTCCTACTTGATACATTGTTAGATGTTTCCATTATTTTCTCCATCATTTTAGTTACATAAAAATACACAAACTAATTTGCTGTAGTTGTTTGTTAGAATCCTGTCAATTTGGATAGGATAACCTCATACTTGTATACTTACTTGAAATATTAATCTATCCATCCATCCATTCTCCAAACCTCTTATCCTACTGGGTCGCGGGGGGTCCGGAACCTATCCCGGAAGCAATGGGCACGAGGCAGGGAACAACCCAGGATG